>DWPT01005496.1:0-12188 GCA_018251895.1 Agathymus mariae mariae
ATAGTACTAACAAATTATCATTTATCTATATGTATAATAGTACAGTGCATTAACCTTATTAATTTTAAATCTGTGGTATTATTTATTATTGATACAAACAATTCGAATGAACATTTTTTACTTGGCTAGGTACTAATACTATTTTATTTCCTATTGATTTATTCTCATAAAGGCTATTATTGTTTTTATGTAATATTACAATATCTTATATATTATATTAAAATAAATTTAGGAATTCTCGTGTACTATATTTAACAATTATTTGTATCATTAGTGTGGTGTTCACTTGTACATGCCATTTTCACTGGTTCGTCTTTCTCGTAATAAATTTAGACATATTATAGAACACTAAACACTAAGAAAAATTCCTTTAAATTAGGTAGCTGTAACTTTTAATCTATTTAAGATAAGATAATTTGACTTAATACTGATATTAATAGTGTTTTATTGAATGCTGGTACCCAAGCCAAGACTTAACTGGTTTTATGGGTAAATTTATCGATTGTTTGAGTGATTTTTTTTTTCTATAAAATTATCGTACAGCGTGTTCGGGTACATTATTAATTCAAAACTTATTCCGCGTATAATTAATATAAATATTGTATTCATTGTTTTAGATTTAAGTCAATTAAATTATTAAAGTAACTGTGCTGGCTAATAGCTAGTTGTAAGAAATCATGGTTAGACAGAGCTGGCATACGATATTTAGTATATTTTATTAGAAAATTTATTAACAAAATTATATTACGAAAATACATCTTAAAGTTAAAAAGTTAATTAGGTAGATCAAAATTATTACTGTTAAATTTTTTTAAGCCGATGAAAGTTTCAATCTTGTTTCATCTTGACATTTGATCAGAGTATCTCATGGTTAAACAACAACAAACATTATATAACGAGTTAAAAAAATATAAGAATAGGTAATAAAATTTCTCATCTCATCTCATCTCTTAATTGGACAATAAACAATAATTACCTCATACAACACAATTATATTTACTCATGTTCATGATTGTACAAGTTTATGATATTAATTAAATTATCTTTACGATCCTCATGTAAGCTTATCGTTGTTACATAGACAGGCTTTGGCTATAATAATCAAAATGTTAAATGTAAATGGAGGTATTGGATTTTAAATTTTAAATTTTTATTACGTGGTTGTGAACCTGTGAATTGTCTTTATTTAATTCTTTCTAACGGGTTATTTCAAAATATATTTTTAAAACTATTCACATCAAACAAAAACTATATTTTTTTCTCAAATTACTGTTAACAGACAAGAATTTAATAATTGTTTTTGGATTCAAAATAAAAAAAATAAAAACATATCCTACCCTCAGTAACTAGGTATTCCAAATTTAGTTTAATTTTAGTGATAAATGCTCTATATGTCTAAAAGCCTTAGACCAATAATTGACCACTGATTTATATGAAATGGAGTAACAATTAATAATAGTAGGATTTTTTTATTGTCCGATGTGAATTTTATTAATAAGATTAATCTAGGGATAATTATGTTCGGATTACTAGAAATGTACATAATCTGAACGGTAAAATAATGGTGTACGTGGAAACGCAAATATTAACTCAAACTCAAACAAATTGAATGTCAAATTCATTGCTGGATATTTAAGAAAATATATTTCCAAAGTTAAAATTTAACAATTGACACTTATGCAGTCTACTATATTTGCGATAAAAAAAATCATAATTTGTCGGGATCAGCTAAATATCGATAAAAAACAAACATTATTGGTAACACAACAAATTGTATATACTTATACTACATTTTTATTGATATAAAATGTCTAAATTTTTACTAGAAATCCGCCGTTACTTCTGACGAGAAAGGTTAAATAATAATTAAAACAACTAAAAAATTACAACTAGTAAAGGACATTAATATCAATAATTTAAGAACATACATCAAACCTTATATATTAAACTTTACAATGCATTTCTGCGAATTTAATATAATTATTATTAATGACAGCTTATTAATACCTTCGCAATTATACAGTTTGATACTTAATCAATTTGGTATTGCTCTAAATTTTATGTGTTCATATGATGGACGTGTAAATAAACGGATTGAATTATATTTACTGAATGGTATCCATCGAAAATATAATATTTCCTGTTACCAAGGTGGAAAGGATAAATTATTATTTTTCAATCCGAACGTAGTTTTCAAAAGCTGTGAGGTTGAGCAGATATGAACAATACCAAGTTTGAATTTACAAGTTATGCACACTGTGAAGAGGAGCCAAACCATATTTAATTTGTTATTTAAAACTAAACACACATAGGACAATCACAATTCAGCTAAATTCATGTTGTTAAAAAATCTATGAGTTTTTTACATAAAATATGGAATTTTAATAAACTTAGATGTAAACACTAATAAAATAAGGCACACAGAAATAGTCCAGAATAAAATATGCAACACAGAAGCTAAATAAATAAATATTAAAAAAAAAACATTTATGGAATATTCAATATAATAAGAAATAAATTAAAAAATCTAGTTTAAGATGATAGGCAGTATTGTTGCAACTCCATATAGATCTTGAAAACTAATATGCTATTACTGCGTTTATAATTTGTACAATAAGTTTAGTATATTTCAGTAGTATTAAGTTTAAAAATTCTAATTTTAACTCGTCATGATAGTATTTTTTTATGTTAATAGCAAACAAACGAGCAGACGAGCGACCTAATGGTAAGTGGTCAACGTCGCCCATGGACGTCGACAAGACCAAAGGTGAAACGTTGTCGGTCAGGAAATGGAAAGAAGGCAAGAAAGTAAGTACTGGTTCTCAAGCCCCCAGCCGGAACACGGAGAGTCGGTTGGCAGCTGACCCAAGCAAGAGGGTAGCTAGCCTAGCAAGTAGGCTAGCCAAGAAACTTCACGAAAAAATAATAATAATAATAATAATAATAGTACCAGTAACAATAATACTTAATAATAATACTATATATTATCTTTACGCGACGCCCTACCACCAAGCAGGCTGGCTTCTGTCGCCTCTTACGACACCCTGTGCTGTCAGCATGGGATTGGGGGGAGTTTTCTATGCCGCCCTAATATGGCCATTTATTATGATACTAATATTATTAATAAAGGTATTATTGTACAAAAATACATTACAGGTATAGTTATATAATATTAATAATAAATAATATGCAATTTTATTGAGCAGGTTATTATTATTTTTATAAGATTTATTTTTAGTAAAAATTACCAATTTAAAATAGTACATTATTATTTTTGTAATTTGTAATATAAAGAAGTTAGAAACCTTAGTAAATTTTAATGCCTCTGTGTCGCATTGCAAATGTATAAATACATAACTAATGGAATTCAAACTTAAACAAATCTCATCTTAAAACTTACATATCGGCCGACTGCACTTGCATATTTCTAATAGTAAATAAAGAAAACGAAAAAACATTTACAATGTATTATACATAATAACACTGTTTCAAAAATATGAAACGTCTAGTGAAAACAAGTTAGACTATTCTAAAGAAATTTAAATCTAGGTGCGAGTATGAAGTTCTATATAAATCTGTTGACATCCAACATACGCTCGACCAACTACTTTATCATTCATGCACCACTAACATTTCAGAAATCTGGACACAACTGAATAAATAAATTAATTCGACATTTTTATAAAGCACTACTACTATTTTTAAAACAAAAAGTTATCCTAGAGACTGAAATTTATAACTGTATTTACATCTAATCGTGTTGGAAGCTCAACGCAAATTTTGTGGTTTACTACTTTAGTTTACATTTATTAAACCTATTATAATATAAACATTACGTAAAAATAAACATTGAAACAAGTATTATAAAAAAAAATAAGCATTTATGTCTGGAACAATCGAAATAAATAATAAAGGAATAAAAGCGCTTTATAGTAAAGTAGATATAATTACAAACACTATAATTAATGAAGAGTTTTCACGAAAGGAAACAAATGCCGATCAAAGTAGGTAAACAATCTTACGTCACTTTTGGAAGACGTTTGATTAAACACGCAAATACCCTAGCTTACATATTCATAAGTATTAAGATTATTTATTATACAATACAATTATGGATTTTTTATCGTATCAGTATAAATTGATATACATTAGAAGTCTCATACTGATACAATAATATCTAGAAATAAGATGATGATAATAAAAATGATAGTGATGGTGCAATAAAATATTTTTCAAAAAGTGTGATAGAAGAAACTGCTATACGAAATACTAGACTTCGATGAACCTAATTATAAAGCGTTACGGATTATCTGTCGATTTCTTTCGAAAGAAAAGCTTAAATTTACAATTAACATATCTTAAATAATCGATGTTATAACATTTAGAAATAACTTAAATCGAGCGAATTATCGCATTTTATTATTGCTGAATGATATTTCTCATCAGAGAAAGCGAATATTTAACATATCTACGACGTTTATTCACTATGATACTAATTTAGCACTAAAGGTACTGTGAAAGGAACGTAGAAAAATAAATTGTCGATTTAATTACTATTTAAATTTCTATGTTGATCTGCTATATGTACATGTCAACATTTCGGTTAAGTTGATTCCTTAAAATTACTGACAGCCATGTGATAGCTGACTATGAGTTCCCAGCCCCATCACCTGATGTAGACAAACATGTTGTTTTTAATTCAACAACATAAAAATAAAACAATTTACAATAATTTATAATTAAGATATATAAATTGAAGGAAATAAAAGGTAAACAACTAAATACACATGAAACATAAACTTGACAACAGAACAACACCAAAAAACAGGTAAATTTCACGAAACTTATGTAACGGAGATAATTTAAATTCTTCAAAATTTAACAATAAATTAAACATTACAATACTATTAACATGAAACAGAAAACTCAGTTCCAACAGATTTATCTAACATCTAAGTTTCGAGCCGACCCATTCGTCGACTAACTCTAAAAACATCGAGAAGCTAATTATACCTCTTAAGATTAATACACATTACGTATTCATTACAAATCACTTAGTAATTAGATTTCTAGCTTGTCGAATTATTAATAATTATTTTCTACCTATCTACGAGTACCACCAATACGACAACACTACTTCACTTACCCGTTTATCACCCGAATCGTATAGACAAACAAACACGTCCGTAAACAATGACGACGTACGAATAATTAAACATAATCAAATTTAACAGGGAACAAAGAAGAATAAAACTACCGAGATGTCTTTAAGACAATTATAACAATGAACAACCAAAGTTACGGATCACAGAAAGGAAATTTTAAATGGACAAGTCAATGAGCTACCTATAGGTATTTGCTTCACTGCCATCGATTTATTTGAACATTGCACTACGAGATAGTGTTTGATAGTTTTTTTTATTAAAAGAAAATAACAAGTAAAAAGCATTAAATGCGTTAAATTAAAAAGTTACCTATGATCTTTATAAGATGTGAACAGTAAGGTATATAAAAGAATAATAAACTGAAATTTTTACTCGCTGGCAATGAAACAAGTGTCTATCTGAATATTTAAGTTAAACTAACAGCAGAATAATGAGCAGTTGACCGATGAGTTTGCAATAATCATTTCATTCATACACCTGGAAGGGTTACTAGTCGTTGTATTTGCTCAGCTCGTCCACTTTTAACTTTAGCTCGTATTCGTAACCTACTAAGTTAAATACACACACTGACCATAAACGAGAAACGAGTATTCTTGGAAGAAGCATCAAGTCCAGTTTACATTTCACACTATAACTTTTTGTAAATGAGGTATTGACTGTGTACAGGAAAGAGACCAGGAGCACAATATGTAACTTTATGAATAACGAAATTGATTTTAGGGGATTCCACTGAGGCTATTTTAAGTAACTAATTTGCATAGGTTTGGACTGGTTAGGTGATACTAATATTCAGAAAGGTAAAATAAAATTAACTCCATATGACGATCAGTTTGTCGAAATTGTTTTTGATGTTTATCCAATACTTCATTTTTGTTTCAAAGTATTAATATGAATTGTGCAAAATAATTCATCTTTTAACCAAGCCAAGTTAAGCAGAATTAAATCGTTAAGTCGTTAACTGGTTTTGGTTTTGTTGTATGGATAAAAAAAATACTATAAATTTCTTAGGGTACTTGGTTTTCAATAAAATCTTCCGTTCTCTCTCGTTCTCATTCAATCATTCAGTTACTAAACAAACTTTAATTATTGGCAGTTATTGCTACACCATTTCGATATTTAAATACTTTCAATATTCCATGACTCCGTGTAGCGTAGCGTTTACATCCCAACCGGAACTCTTGCTTTCTGACTTAGAAATATTTATACTAATGTTCATACCATAGCAATCGCCCGAAACTCAGTACTTATTAGAACAATCATAACCTTCGCTAAATAATTATTCTATGGTGTTTTTAGAAAATCTAACTAATGTTATTATTCATCATTTTATTTGCACACATATAAAAATAACAAGAGACCGTAATACATATATTTTCTAGCAATTATCTACAATAAAACATCGGATGATCACGGAATAGTGTAGTAAGCCAGTGGACTTAATATTATTAATATTATTGATAGTTGTATTAATACTTAATTGGTGTGTATTTCGGTGCGTGCAATAGCACATTCCTACTTTCAATAAACCGACGTGACAGTGTATCTTATAAGGAAATTATTTTAGTATCAGTAACGTGAACAATTCCATCCAAAAATTCCATCGAATATTTATATGGCTAATTACGAATCCGAAGACAAAATACCGAGCGTCAATGCCGCTTTGAGTACGGAAAGTCACGTGATCAGAGACCAATAGAGGCCGACTATCTATCAGTCGGGAGTTCTACCCGTCACTGCTTGCGCGACACACGTTCACGCGACATTTCCATTTAATCTACTTGCACTTAGTACGCTCAGAATTGTTTACTAGCAATGCATGTGACTTCCAATAATGACAGAGCAAATAATTTACTTCTTCTAGCCTTTTACGAGCAACCCCACTGCTAACGTAAGCAGCGAAAATATCCCACACACTACTGAGTTTATTACATACCTTCTAATCTAATCTAGCTCAGTGTACACATTTTTGACGCAAATATACACATTCAATAACACTTATATATATCACGACGAATCATACGAAACAGTTTGAATTACTTTACTTACCATCCCTGTTTTCCTCTCTGCTCGCTGTGGAATTTCATTAAAATATGAGTTAACCTCTGAGTTAACTAGGCATTCTTTATCTAATAATCATTATCATGAGTTACTTTGACATATCAAATACGCGGCTCGAAATTTTTTTTTATTAAGGACAAAATCTACTCTACCCTACAAAATGGATCGATGTAAAGACGTAACACGACCAATGACATGTTACAAATAATAAGTATAACGTACAAAATAAATTCGAATTATGAGCTATAGATAATATTAATGAACGAAATGAACCTGATGCTGATTCTAATCTAGACACTAACTCACAATACTCACCATGAGTTTATTATCTAAGACGTGTAGTTGTAAGGTGCCGATAAGTGAGTAAAATACCTAACAATCTGTGAAAATTGTGAAAATACAAATCAGGAGAAGAACCATGTGTACTAAATTTACCCTGTACTCTAGGATTATTAGTGAAAATACGGTTAATATTAGTTTATGAAAACACTTCGTGCCTTCCTGGTCGCGATAGGCCCGAAGGTTCGACATGCTCAGTCATTGCTTTGAGGAAAGCATCCTTTGATAATAAACGTCTCAGAATTAAATTCAAGCGAAACCAGAAATCAGTAGATAATAGCACATAGAAATTAAAGTCAGTTACGATAATTGGCTTACAGTTCGGAACTATATTTTTATTCTGTTGGCAATATTTGGCACACCTTTTCAAAATTGAATTAAATAAGTTATCAAACTATCTAAGAATATCGAATTTTATAAAAATGTACAATTGGCAGTCAATTGTTTTATGAGTATCATCTATAGTTATATAGTATCACCGTCTCGACACGACGTGAATCTTTAACACTATATATTGGCGAATACGATAACCGTTTCTTTAAATTTATGTCTCCTAATTAACCTAAAATATCTACAGTCCCTTATTATTTCATTAAATCTACCGGGAAATTACATATTAGCATTCGTCAATTTATCGATATTGTCCTTATGATTTTTACGCGAGTACGTATTTTATAAAATTCTAAATGGTATATATAAATTTGAATGATGTCCGTGTAATAAATCACCAGTTGTAAACATACATATTCTACATGTCCGCTTTTTATCGAGGACGTTCACGAAACCATTACAATTATTTTCAACATTATTCGGCGTTTACTTGAATAGTTTTCTTATACAATACCTAAAAGTGATCAAATTGAGCTCGATTTCTTCGAAGTAAATCCTATGTAACTAAACGAATCAAATCGTTACATTATTCGTAATATCATAAACATAACATAATTTACTGCGTTAAATTAACCTCCTAAATATAAAGCTGTACAATGATTGTGCGCTCATAGTAAATTATTTCTGAAAAAGAAACAGTTCGACGAACACAATATAAATTAACCACACAGTCGTAGGTATAATACGTTTACAGTATTTTTAATATAAAAATAGTTATGGCGGATCCGGCGACAACACAAAACGGCCAGATCTTGAGGTTACTCCGTTCATGTTTCGACTATCGACGGACACAGTATCGCGTTAGAGTTTTTAATATAAAAAGACGGCTTTGGACACACCTGCGGCGTGTGTACGTCCTGCAGCGCACTGGGCGCTTGGCACCACACTGAGCACAAAACACGTAAAATACGTCCTCGCCTAGAAGTTCCCACCTGGGAGTCTTACATAGATCATCCATGCCACCACATAACGATCAGCTCCCAGAACGTCTTCGGCGGCGAGTGGCCGAAGACGTATGACGAATTTCAGAGACCTGGGTCACTTTCAGATCCCATTTTGAGTAACTCCAGCTTTTTCTTGGCGATTTTGGAATACAAGATGTCGATTGGCTTGGAATTATCATAGAAGGTTGGTGCTCTGAATATAATCATGGCAGTACCAACGACACATGCTATCGTGAAAAGAAACAAAAATATTCTGTCCAAAACCATTGCCACGTACTTCCAGTCGTCTTCCACCTGTAACACATATTATTATTAATAGAAATAAAGTTGTAAAAAATGCTATAAAGTTCAAAATACACTTACACTCTCAAATTTGTCTTTATTTTTGACATGCTGAGCTATAAACCTGGAACCTTCTATTGTTTTTTCCATTTCTCTTACAAAAGGCTTTTCAAGAGACGGGCTTCCGTCGTCTAGATCTAAGCGGCAGGGAGATCCAGGAGCAGGAGAGAAGAGCTCATCATCGCCTCCGGGGGGTGGAGGCGGCGATGGTGGCATACCAGGAAGTTCGTACTCTTCGCAGCCCCATTCTTTGAATTTACCATCTAAGTCATCTCCTCCAAAAACGTCAGTAAGGATCTAAAAAAAATGATCTAACATTAACCAGTATCATAATATTGATGTGTTCCTTTGATTTAGATTATAATCTCTTGAGATATGAGGAAAAAATCAGGAAAATGTAAAGTAACAGGAAAACATAGTACAAAAATAAATGGTGGAATCTATCAATAATAAAACCTGGCGGCGTCTGAAATATCCAGAGATTAAAATGTCAGTTGGTGTTTCGTAGGATTGGTATATTGATGTAAGCTTAAGCCGAAGCACAATTAGGCTGGAGAGGTCTCAGTTTTGGGCCGCGTCTGCCTGCTCGTATATCGCGATCCGTTCGCAGTCACCAGGGGAACATAAATAACGGGGGCCGCGCGCGCTCGTTAAGCCCGCCGGCGTTGAGTAATAAAGGAAAATCGAAATGGAATGAAATTGGGCTGGAAGCGATATTTTCGCGATACACGCCAAGCAAAATGAATTTAGAAAGCCGTTGAAGGAAGTGTTTCCCAGAAGACTTCTATGGTTGAGGACAATTAATTGGGTATTGTAGAGAACAACTTCAAATTGAGTGTAATAGCGTTTTGTGACCAAATTGTCTTTTGGCGCGAAATGTTTTGAATGTAAAAAACCCGTTTTTTCTTGGTAATTTTTAATAAAATTTAATTAAAACCTGTAATTGACATGAAATTTTAGACAAAAATCCATTAATTAATATTAGATTAGGCTCAGTTTTTCACTTAATTGTAAAATACATATTATTTCTTACCTCAGTAGGTTTATCGTTTTCATCATCATCGGGATCCTTTTCCGGTCTCTGAATACATAATATTTTAGGTAATATATCTATAAAGAGTTTGCGTACCCAAGGGGCCATATGATGTGTGACAGGCGACCTAAAATTTACGTTTAGCACCACAATAGTGACAACTACAGATAATGTGACTAGCATCATTGTAAATAACAAATATTTTCCTAGTAAGGGAACTGTTAGTGACGTCGGTGGAATAATTTCTGCTAACAGTAAAAAGAACACGGTCAGAGAGAGAAGAATAGAAATACACAGTGAGATTTTCTCTCCAGAGTCTGAAGGTAAGTAAAAGACGAGGACTGAGAGGAATGAGATGCCTACACAAGGAATAATAAGGTTGACCGTGTAGAAGAGGGTTTTTCTTCTTAGTGTGAGATTAAAAATAATATCAGGATAAGGTTCTTCACAGCACGAGTAAAACTTTTCATTTCGTGTCGCTGGCACACGCATGATATCCCATTCAACCGAGATGTAATATTCTGACAAGTCTATGCCCATGTCTATTAGCTCAGAGTCTGGCGTTTGCTTCAAGTGCCTCAAGTCAACCTGTTGACAAAATAAAAACTTAATTTCTTTAAACTGTACACTATATCCTAACGATTAAGTATGTTATAATGTATGTAACAATATAAAACAACATTGTAAGGTGCGAAGTGATATAATATTGGAATAGTCCCGTTGGGACCTTGAGATAGGGACTGTAAAGCGCAGACATAGGCTTAACTTTATTTATGTGAAACTGCAAGAAGCACAGATTTATTGACTTCCTTACTGCGATTGATGGTTGTTTGAACAAGAGGCATATTTCTGCAAACTCCATCCGAAACTTTTTTATCACATCAATTTTCTCATCGCTGAGCGTACATCTGATCCACCACTTTATTTATTGAGAATCGATAAATATATCGTCTGTCAATGTCAATACAATGGAATTGGAATATTTTACTACTGGAAATACTTGAAGAGCTGAATGCATAATAGATTTCAGTATTCAAGTATATACAGTTGAATGTTTATATCGAAATATTTCATCATTTCCGTATTCTACATATACATATTTTGTGCATATATCGACTAAATATTTTTTTGGGCTGTCATGCGTAAAAGTTTAGAATACCATGAATACGCAATGCACTTAAATAAATATTCGTTCGTCTTATGTTCACAAAGTCTCACATCGCATCACATTTTATTCATATATGTGTATTGTTTTTTGGGAAAGAGTAACCTTTGTTGTTTGTTTATTTTTTATAACAATAGTCAAGAAAGTAACAGACTATTCCATAATTACCACAGCTCATATAAATCCTTATAACCAAAGGCATCACCAACGTATTGCCGGATACAAAAATGTTATACTTCAAGGGAATAGTTAATTCATTTATGCAGTCAAGGAGGACCTTTGACCTTTTACTTACTTCTCCTATGTCCATTTATTTCTACCGTATAAAAAAATAACTCGTTACCGTGTAACCGTCGTAGCTCCAAGACCCGAACTTCATGAAACAGGTTTGCTCATCGAAGGGAAAGTACTCAACGTCGATTTCACAGAACGACTTATAGATGGCTGGTGGCTTCCACACTACTTTGCCATCGTGATGGAGAATTGCTTTCGTCATGATAGTCACTTCGTAGTTGCCATCCGCGCTGTAACAAAAGAAAAATAATTTTGTAGAGAATACAATTTATTTAAGGAGAGCGGGAATTATATTTAATATATTTAATTAAATTATATTTGGCCGTATTGGGGCGGCCTAGAATACTCCCCCCAATCCCACGCTGGCAGAACAGGGTGTCTTAAGAGGCGACAGAAGCCAGCTTGCTTGGTGGTAGGGCTTTGCGTAAAGATTATATTATCAATATTGTTATTAAGTC
>DWPT01005497.1:0-12187 GCA_018251895.1 Agathymus mariae mariae
GGCCCCCTGCGAATAAATAAATAATTGGTCTTGTGATTGTTTGTATTGTTGTAATGCTATGTTTAATTGACAGCCGCCTTGTACTTGCATCGCAGGTCGATTTCGTTTCGCAGGGAGAGAAGATTTCCGGGTCTTCTAGACTTTTCTACGCCTTTCGTAGACAGTTAATAATAATACCCGGAAATCGACACAACAATAGTGGGTTAGGTAAACATGCCATATTCGCCCCTTTAGCCTGAGGCATAATATTGCTTGAAGTGTCCCAGGTAGTTTTTATTACTACAGGGGTGGGATTTTTTCAAGCGCTCTATTGTTTCCGGCCGATCCATAAAGAAACGTGGCAAGACTGCCGCCCTCTCCTTTTCAGTCGGCTTTTCGAGAAGCTTCGTAACAACATGTTGTGCAAGTAATTAACATTATTATGTATTTATTATACAATTGATACAATGTAAATCTAATTTATTTTGTTTTCATTTTCTTTTATACTTATTAAAAGTCAATTCTTGCGTACACTGCCACTGATGGTGATTGTGATGTGTGTTGTGTTTGTGTATTTCTATGTGTAATGAAAGTGCACTAATTTATTTACTCTTGACTTGACACAATGTTTTGGATTTTGTTTTGTATTAAAATTTGTATACACTTCACGCTTATAAAAATGTTGTTATACTAAAATAGGTAAAAGCGAGTACATAGAGGTACCTACGGGACCTCCGTAATTAATTTCAATTTTTCTCATAAACAAGCCACACAACCTTTTTTCTTCCTTGCTATAATTTATGCTTATGTCAATTTTATTTAAATCATACTGAATGTCAATCATAGTATGAAGTAATATAACGAAAATGACAATATTATCGCATTCCTAATCTGTTTAGACATCGATTCCTGTTCATTTGTAAAATGATATCGAACAATTTAAATCAAAACTTTCAAATATTTATTGAATACTTGAAATAACGATGTTTTCTAAAGCTAGTAGTGCAGTATTTATATGATGAGTTGCTGTTCTGATTGTACCAATGATTGGCGGGTATTGTTTGAAGATTATTTAGTTAAGAGATTGTTATTAGTATTGGTTATAATAGCAATTTTCCTAGCTTATCGCCTGTTTCGATGTCAAAATCCCAGAAGACGCCTACTCTGCAGCATTTAAACGAACAAAACTTTTGCATGATCCTTAATAACTCTAAAATTCACGTGCGATTTTTTTCATAATTTATGTTTATAACAATCTACTTTGGTAAATTTTATTTTAAGTTTATTTGTACCATTCAATTGTATTGTATATGTAAATATTTCGTCGATCATACACATTGGAGACTAAAATCGAACTTCGTGGAGTATTACAATATCCTAAAGAATTACTTCAATCAACTATCATTTTCTTTCAGATTGCGTTGGAAGTATGCGTCTCTTGCAATATGTAATAGCTTTTTGCTACTCTTCTCACCGGTCTCGCGTACCAAAGATGAAAAATTGCTATTGGAATCAGACAGTAATATATACGGATGATCAAATTCCAAGACTTGGCCAGCGCCCATAACGATGACCCGGTCCGAATCCATAATGGTGTTGAGGCGATGAGCGATCGTTAAAACTGTACAAGATGCAAATTGCCGCCGGATTGTTTGCTGAATAAAATTATCCGTCCTGAAAATATCATTGATTGTTAACTTTGTGCTCAAATATTTGTTAAGATTGAATATTTGAGGTATCATAAAGTACATACTGTGGATCAACGTTTGCAGTGGCTTCGTCCATTATCAAAATTTTGTTCGACCTCAACACGGCTCGAGCTAAACACATCAACTGTCTTTGACCAATAGAGAAGTTAGCCCCACCTTCAGTTACTTTGAAGTCCAACGACGGTATGGCTGATTTCATGTCAACCTAAAAGTATTGTTTATGAATAGTAAAAAAAAACCAAAAAAAATGTAATTCTGAGTTAATTATTTTCCTACCTGTTCAAGGGCTCTCCAAATATCATTATCACTGTATAAATTAAACGGATCTAAGTTATATCTGATTGTGGCAGAAAACAGTACTGGTTCCTGTGGTATGATGGAAATTTTAGTTCGTAGAGTCTGTAACAAACTGTAATTTAGTATCAACTTCAACTACTCACCGTAAAAGAAAGAGATCACAGTCGGTTGAAAAAAAAATTCATGAGATACCCCCCATTTCCCTAAATTTTATAGAAGACATAAAATTATGTCTTTGACTTTCGACCCTCGAGAATGTTTTAATTTCTCTCAAACTGCACGACTAGCTTGGCGGAGTATGAACCAAGTCCGTTAAATGAATGGGTGAGTATTAAAGAATTTGTAACCAAATAAATAACGACTTACATGTCTGGCTATTAAAGATATGTCAATGCCGTCTATTAAAATGCTGCCTTCACTATACGCAAATCTAAAGAGAGCTGATATAAGCGATGACTTTCCCGCACCGGTGCGCCCAACAATGCCCACCTTCCAGCCACTCTCAATATTAATATTCAAGTCTTTCAATACTGGTGCTTCATCCATTGCATATTTCAGGTTCAGATTTCGGAATATTACTTGTCCTTCAGATGGCCATGTAGGAGGCACAGATATTTCTGTTAAAATTTTATTGAAATAAAGATAAACATCGATATTTTCTGAAATATATGTTGTCAAAGGAACAAATATTTTAATGATTTTGTCGATTAATCTATAACCTTCTTGAGCGTTTAATGTTAATTTACTGTAGAACCAGAAGTTAGTGCAGGATTCAAATTCTTACTACCCGACTTGGAGGGTGAAATTCATCAAGATGACACTACTGTATTATTATCAGAAAAAAGTTGCATTTTATTTTTCCGTATAAAATCGTAAAAAGAATATATTCATTTTTATGTGAATTAGTGTGCCTCCAAACGAAAAACTTCAAAAATTTAAAAACCGTATTTTAGCGCCTGCAAAATTATTTTTAATCATTAGGAATATTTAAAGCGTCAATTATTTTTATTCTAGAACACTTTAAACAGTATATAATGATTTACAGACACTCAACTTCTGTTCAGTTAAATAGGATACCTTCACAGGCAACTTACGCCCTTCAAGTAGGTTTGTCTCGGTCTCAATGCGCGTGTATTCAAGAATTCTCTCGACACTTGTAAGTTGGGCGATGAATTCCACCAACATGCGCGCTCCGTGCTGCAACATGACTGTCAATGTGTTGCTTTGTGTTACAGCGAGTCCTACACTACCCACTGCGATGATATCACCTGCACAGGACAATATTTTACATTTTATATAAGTTTTTTGCTGTGCTTCAAAATTAAAAAAAAAAAATTATTCCGTGATCCATGGTTCATAAAGGGTCCTCATAATTCCTGTAAATTATCGGAAGAGTCATATGCGCGTTTCCGATCAAGAAGGAAGCTACGAAGTCTCTTATTAATTGGATCTACTTTAGAACCGAAGTACACAAGCCACACAGACTATTAAACACTATTAAATTAATGAAATTTATGAGATTTTTTTATAATACAGTCATTTTTCCAATAAGTACTAGTAAGCAAGTTGACAGCGAAAGTATTTCAAAATTTTAACTTCGTAGCATTTAAGCTGTAATGGATCTTACTTGAACGAATGGACGTTTTTCAATAAGTAATTTCATTTTAATGCTTTTTATCTGTATTAAAATCCACTTAGTTGTTATACTAACAGCCTGTTCACTAGCAAACAGCCAATGTGATGTTAATTGGTCACTGCCGCCCATGCTCGTTCAACACCAGAGTAAGATAAAGATAAACCAGTTTCCTAGCTATATCTTCAACAGCACCTAATGTTAACCTATTTTGTTGGTTGATATACAATGACAATTATTTTTCTGACCTAAACTAAACTACCAAAATAACTTAATATAAAAATTATTCAGTCCGCTACAAACACGGTGCTTCTTACTATTAACAGACGGATACCGTTTTCATCAATGTTTCTACTGCATAATAGCCTTGCGCAGTTTGTCGTCATGGCGAGATATGACGCTAATCTACGGCAGTTTAACTGCAGAAATTAAAAAAAAAAATTGTTTTCTAAGTAGGTTTTACACTTACCAATGTCATAGTAGAGGAATACGAAAATAACTGAAGCGAGATACACTAGACACACAAAATCCAAATAGAAGCCAAAAGTTGTTCCACCTCCAAGGTAAGCGTTAAATGCTGACGTGTGCAAATCCTAAAACATTTGTAATTACATTTTTTACTGCATGTATCAAAAGAAAATAAAAGTTGTGCTGAAAGTGAATTTGTCTAAACTGTTAATTTTCAAAAGTAACCTAACAACTACCTGACGTCACTGTTAATTCTCAAGACTATATAATTAGTCCTTCCAGACAAATGTGGTTGAACGGAACTGAAAACATACACTACTATATAAATCTGTAGTATTTGTCTGTCTGTACATTAAGTTTTGTCTGTCTATCTCACTGTGTATCTGTATGTCCCGTTATAACTCAATAAAGGCTTGACCGATCTTATTAAAAATTGGTATGTAATAATGAATCAGAAGATAGGTAATATATTGAATATCAGTAAAGCCAATGACGTCGAGTCAAGGCAAAAAACAAATCGATCTATACCACTAAATAAATCTGTAATGCCTCTCTGTCTCTACATTCAATTTTTTGTAAAATTTCATGATAAACATTCGTTTTATGACTAACTAAAGATAAGATCAAAACTTAGGTTATGGTAGTTATAAATCGCTATTTTACTGCACCCACTGACCTGATACGTGTCAAACTCGTCGATCAATCTATTCTGAGCGCCTGCCGACCTGATCGTAGCTATCCCAGTAAGAGACGACGTCACCATCCCCAAAACAGGACTTTTAGCTGAAACGTGACAAAGTTATGAATTGTATGATGACAATTCAGTTTATTAATTTTATTACCTAACTTAACTAAGTAATGTATGTAAATTATGAAACTTTTACAACAATTCCATATTTCTAACTGTGCAGTTGACCAGTTGAAAACAAGGTATAATTACTTACATCGGGGCTAATTAACAGTAGAGCATTGGAGAATCCCAACTACTCAAACGTTTGTAATTTGAGCTAAAATTTGAATGTATTCTATACAAGTAAGTCAGCGCATGTATTTTCTGCTGAACAAATGTTAATGAAAATAGATGAAGTTATTTAATATGTCGGTTTGAAACTGGTATCAGAAATACAAAGCGTAAGTAAATACACTTGGCGCAAAGGCTTCGTGCAAATTTCAGGACGCTAGTCGGTTAAAAATGTAAAAGCATTAATGTTCACATTGCCGCTGCCAACGAGACATAAAAAGAACATTGTAGTCCGAAAATAACATGTTCATGTAATGAATTCTAAACAGGTAGGCTCGAGTTAGCACCGAGCTACGAAATTTAGTTGAATGTACAAACGTATTCTGTTGTCATCACCAAATATACGATATCTATGTATCGTAAATCGTAAAGTATGCTAAACAAGAAATTCTGCTACGATTTGGTTTATGGTTATTTTAAATTACGAATACGTAATAAATTATGATACAATTTTTAATAAATGACATCAAACTTGAATAATCTTTAAATAGTGTAAAATGTTACAAATTTTGTTTATCTCCGGCTAGTTCTTGTTACTTTCGGAATAAGTTTTGATATATTTTCTTCATTTAAGTATATTTTTGGAAGAATTATACATACAAAACTCAATCGTACATCATGCGCAACGCGCGCGGAACCAACCTCTAGTTAAACAAACCAAATTTAGCTCAATCTATTGAGTAGCCAGTACTATAAATAACACATGCCACAATGTGCCGTAGCGTTAGCATAACATACACGTAAATACTTATGACACGCTTGTATACTTTGCCCTATGAAAAGTTAAAAAAAAATTTTACTCACTTACACCTTCCAATCGCTTTATTGATTGAGCAGTTTTTAGATAGACACTAACGAAAAAACCGAAAATAAGTAAAAGTATTATAGAAGGGATGAGGGTCCAATACATAGCGATTGCATTCAGTACTAATATAGCTGCCAGGGTGCTGTAGATTTGGAAAACGTCCAGTAACGTCCTGGGTAACGTCTCATCGAGGGCGCCCATGTCTTTTGTGAAACGGTTTAAAATTCGCCCTGAAAAGTTTCACAATAATAACTTTATCTCCAAGTAATAAGATGATTTGGCTTAAAAAAGTTCAAACACATTTTTATTGATTGGAATAAACTTTTATTAAAAGGAATTTTTGAAAAACATGTTAGGTAGATGGGCAAATTATCCACGCTTGCGATTAAGTTTGAAACAAAGCAAGTAACTTCAAGTAACATTGTATATAGGGTAAGAATAAGGGTTAAATGAGTGGGGTTATAAGTAAGTTGTCTCATCATGGTATTCAGAAGTAACAAAACATTACAGACCAACCTCGAATATGATAAACGCTCTAATTACAGCTGCGAATTCCCAATTCATGGATTACCCAATTAACCTCAGATTAATTGAATTCCGTGTAGCTACACGTAGATTACTTACAATCCCCTTTATCATTCTTTACTGGTATAGCATGATGAAGTACATGCAATGCAGCTCGCCTCAATACAAGGAGAGATCTGTGCCCCACAATGGCCCTTTAATTGTTTTTCACTAGAGCTGCGTCAAACATCGTTACAACTCATAGTCTTCATATTATAGATATAAATGCATACCCGCATAAGTACATCTCGTTAAAAAAATCCGTACCTGACGAGCTTGTATCAAAGAACCGCATGATACCCTTTATCATAGTGGAGAACATGATATCATGTAACTTCTTAGAGGCTCTTAGACACAAGTTGGTGAAGGGGATTACGCGTAAATTTGCAAGAATAATACACCCGGCAATGATGCATCCATGGATGGTCAGATAATGGCCCGTGGTGAATGGTCCCACTTGCACATTAAGACCAGGATCTACAAAGAAATGAAGAATGTGTGCTATAATTTTTTAACAAAATACACTAATACCAACACTACAGAGTTATTAACAAACTTCAGAAAAAATATCAACCCAATTATATCAAAAATCTTTTATACTTATTGTATGGTAAATTATTCACATAATCTTGTGCGTTTGTTTAAACACCTTATTCTAAATACAAATATATTTTTTGTGACTTTTTATTAAAAATGTAACTTTGACTATATCTAATGTATTATAAGCATTTTGTAATTTATTGTGTCTATTGTGCTCTTAAGCTCTATATATACTTTTAGCGGGAAATTGTATTTTGTATAAAACATTAATCAATATTGCTTTTTTGATTTTACTGTTTTAACCGAGCTCAATTCTTATTAAACCATAAGACAAACCATCCATTGATAAGTCACAGTCGCCCATAGACAACAACACCGAAGACATCACCGACGCATTGTCGACCAACATGGAAGCGGGGGATCCGATTATTACTATCCCACCTTGTAAAACTCTGCTTATACTAAGCACCTAATACTCGTGTATTTCCCAATAAAGGTAATTCGCAAATAGCTGAAGGCTTTTACAGTGCTGTAGTAACGGAAATGCGGCAGTGAAACTTTATTATATGAATGCCTGCAATACGCCATTACCATACCTAAATCGGTGCCTTCCATCTGCTCCTCAAAAATTGCCATTTGATTTGACCTGGAACAATTAAAACCAATTTTATCACTTACACTTTTTTTCAGGTTAATAAACAAACCGCCCAGCACACATTGGCACGTATGTTTTTATAATTTGTGCATTTTATTGTAAAATTAAAAGTCAACATATTATTTCTTTTCATTGCAGATAAGCATACGGCCCACTTGATGGTAAGTGGTCACCGTCCCTTATGTCGTATCATAAGCGACTGGATTCTTGATTGATATTTGATTCTGGCAACACTGCCATGTTTGTTAGCTGCTGCATAAAATTAGATAATCTAAATGTTTTTAAGCTTTTAAATTACATAAAGTGTTTAGTTATCATTATTTACAGAATGTTCTTCCTATGCATCTGAACACATGCAATGCCAGGGGAACAGCTGGTGCATTGCCGGCCTAGAAGGCTTTGTTTAACGCTCTTTTTGAACAACCCCATATAATAACGCGAAGGAAACACCTCAGAAGGAAATCCATCCACTAACCCGCAGGTCTGTGACATAAAGTAAAGCGATGAATAGATGAATATAATAATGGCAAGGACGCCTGGAAATAATAGTGTAGAAACCGGTTTCGCACAGACTTAAAATTTTGTAATTACTATGTTTAAAAGATGTGCTGAGGAGTTTCTTTCACCGTTTCTTCTTCTCGATGTTAAAGCACCTTTGCGAAACGGTAGTAGAAGCAAAAAATTGACGTGCATAAGTGTATTTAAAGTATACCTAAATGATTAAATAATTTTGAATTTTGAATTTGAATTTGAAAATCAAACGGTGAAAGATTGCCGTGTATTAAGGTGTGAATGAAACATCAGTCTTTGGAGACTAGTGCCGTGGAAAACGATCCTTATAAATTGTAATTGAAATCAGTTAATTGAAGTCAGTGGAGTTTGAGCATTAGCATAATCGTCACTTACTAAGAAAACGAGAGAGTCTTCTAATTAGTCTGCTTCTTTATTATTCTGTCTCTCTAGTTTTTTTACTGAAGGTGTAATTTAATGTTTGCGTAGATTATAAATTAAGTAAAAAAATACATAAACATACATTTGAAGTCAAACGAAGAAAAAGAAAATAAAAATTATATTCTCAACTCGTTTGAGCAATAAAATCTGAAATAGCACTAATATATTGATAATCTGCATCCATCCACAATGTTAGAGCAGGTAAATCTTCAATACAGCAGCAATCAATCATCCTGAATCAACTTCAATAATTTCTTTTGGTCCCTTTGCAATCATTTCTACACCACAGATAATTTTACATTTTCTATAGTCAAGTTCGTTAACCCTACATTACATTACAACGACTCGGTATATTACTCTTTAGCGTCAGCAAAAGTATATCAATTTTATTCTCATATTTTAAGCGCCAACATTGCTTAATGGCTAATTTGAGTACAGCCTTACGAAATGGTAAGCCGTCGGCCAACGGCGACATTTAGACAGGCCAATGTATGGGTAGGACAAGTTCCCGATCCACTGACAGAGTTCGGGAAAACAAGTTAACAGTTAGTACATTGTTGTACATTTTATTCTACTAACGTTTTGTCGGAATGGCCTTTTCTCTTTAAGTGCTACAAACGATACTACTGTATTTTTTTCTTACTACCGGTTTGTAATCATGTTATTAGAAATAAGTGTACCAGAAACTTATCCAATAATCAGCGCATGCCGCGCACGTAGCTGTGATCAATATCATCACCACAGTGATGAACGTACTGCTGCCGCCGGCAGAGAAGTAAGCAAAAATAACTTCCCAGCGTATATTGCCGGACTGTCTCTCTTCGGCAGCTATCTGTTGTGCCGCAAACTGGTCCATATCTTCTCCTTCATCAGCTAGAACGCTCGATGAACGTTTCTGCATTGCTAGATTTTCTTTGCCTTCTGTTAACTGATAAAATAATGACTATTTATTTATTTCTACATAACTGACATAAAATGCTACCAATGTTTGTTTTACGACGCGTGCGATAAACAATAATGAAATTATACAAGTTAAATATTTTTTATTAATTTTACACCCTTTATTTTATACCGGAATGAAACATACAAATTAAAACAGCACAATGTTAAGAATCGACTTACCAAAGGCGACCTTATCTCTAAGCAGTGAAATAACCATTGCAAAGATGACAGTAAAGAAGTTTATAAATTCACAAATAGGTAGGGTGTGCCTGATATGAAGCTACAAGTACAAAATGTAAAAATAAAAATAAACTTGATATAATACATGTAAGCATATATTATCAATATACATACAATACGACTAAAATGCGATAAATACAATGTAATATAGTACATAATATTCAAGATAGATTGTGAGCTTTTGATAACAAAAGGTACAGAATTCCATAGTCGGATAGCATAAACAGCAAATAGTGATTAATGAGATGGAGTTCACAAATGATAGGTTAAGTGAAGAGTGAAGGTAAGAAGCTGTAAGCAAAAATACAATTTTGAGATGTGTATAAAACGTTCTCGATTCACATAAAAGTCAGTTGCTGTTACCGTATTTTCTTTATCTTTGATAGCTCTATATTTACATATTATTATTATAGTACAAAACGTCTTCTTTACTCTAAGCGCCAGTTGGTAAAAAGGCGCAACTCAAGCTCTGAAAGATCTTAGTCATACTTATAAACTGGTCACATTTGAATCGCTATCTGTGATGCAAATAAATTACCTAAAGGAATAATCCTTATGAATATATGTTGACATATGCATTAGCACCTGTTTTATTCACACAAATTAAATATGCATTTAACTGATCGGCTAAAGAAAGCAACTTTGCGATCGGTTATGAGATAGGTGACCTCAGTGGCAAAATTTCTTGAGCCTCTGCGTGGGCCGTTCCGTATTCCACTGAAGGGCACATTATGTCGCCGGTCCTCGTTGTTTTCATTGTGCAAGTGCCGTAGCTATCAATTAGAACCACCGATTCATTCCTTTAAGTTCACTTTATATTCCTTGACAAATCCGCAAAGTACGGGCAGGCATAGTTTGGTTAATTACTCTTTAGATCTCTTCGATTATGAGACCCTTGCCTTTAAGTGGACTCCTATTGAGTTGAAGCTATAAACGTACTTAAATATAAATAAATCCGGCAATATTGTCCAAATTAATGTCAATATTTGACTTCAAAAAGTTACTCCCACTTACCTGCGAACCAATGCTCTCAGAGTCCTTATCTTTCCCATCGTGTAATGTTGCGAGCATCGCGGCAAACTCTCGGCCCGATGTCGCCAGGTCGTTGAAGGTACCCATGTTGTCTATACGTCCCTTTTGATAAGTATTATAGTTATCTTCATTAAAACCTTTACATATTGCGAATATATTTTGTATTTTTACCTGAAGGAGTATAACTGTGGTATATATATTATATATAGGTATGTTACGTGTTTACTGTACTTTTACAGAATGTAAAATGTCGTATCTGACCAACAATACTAACAACAACATACTATACTAACAATACAATCGGTGAAAAAATGATACCTGAATTAAGAGAGATTTAACTATAATTAAAAAAGAATACACAGACAGAAATTATTATGCCTAATTAAGCAAACAAAACTGAAGGAATGGTGGCAAATCATACTAATATTCAGACGTTTGAGTTTTATCTTCGTAAAACAATAAATAAAAACAATTTTATTTTCATAAAAACCCTAAAAAAACACCGCTAACGGCCGCTTCCCCAATTGAAAATAGGTCAGATGCTTGGTTCGAAATGTTAACGGAATGAAAAAGAAATACAAAAAAGTTCATAGCACGTAATCTAACAGCCACACACATACCACAGCTGTTAAAATGCTCTTGCATACCATTGTGGAATGTGTGACTAGTTTTAATTATAAAATGCCTTATTATATTATTATGTAAACTAAGTAGTAATCCGTCCTCGCTTCGGCTTGTGAAATGAATCCTTAGATATAAGAAATATATCTTCTTTCTACATTTAAATTTTCACCGTAAATCACTCATTGTTATCAACCCTCTGAAAATTCATGTAGTAATTTTTAAGATTATCACCTTCAGATAGACGGACGAATTTATTTATACTATATAGTGAAGTACCCGACGGATTTACGGTCAGCTTCTTGTAAGGGGTCACCACAACCTTTTACAACAAGGCTTTTACAATGGACCAAAACTCGAACATGGCACCTATTTAAAAATCTTTCACCATTTTTAAGGTGTATGTGTATAATAATTCATTCTTAAGCCTGAGCGTCAGCTAGTCTACAATTATTCTATAATATGTTATTTAATTAATTAAAGGTCTAACCTCATTCAATATGATGATAACATCAGCCGCCTTCAGGAAGTGTATCTGATGTGTAACAAGAATTCGCGTGCAACCTCGCAAATACCCGTTGATACATTTTTCGAATAGCTCCTTACCGACGTTCGCGTCTACAGCCGAAAGTGGATCGTCGAGGAGGTAAATGGAGGCATATTAATTATTGTTAAGGCGAAGTGCACAAGGTGAGGTAACAACAAATAAAATGAAAGTTTAAAAAGTTAA
>DWPT01005498.1:0-12187 GCA_018251895.1 Agathymus mariae mariae
GTGTTACGGCTTCTTATTACCTGTTGTTTCTGAACATACTGCAACTCTTATTTATAAACTACCATACTGATCACACTGTATTATTTTAATATAATATGAGGGAAGTATTCAAAATAGTCAGCCAATCGGATATTAACAAATTCATAAGCAGTACAAATATATTATATGTCAATTCATTACTTCGATGTAATTAAGTGAATTATTGAATACTCATTTTTTTACAGGATCAAGATATTCACCAATTGCAAAGACAGTTAAAAGACGCAGAGCAAATATTAGCTACATCATTGTATCAAGCGAGGCAAAAGCTTGCTTCAATTGTCAAATCTCGGAAACGAGCTGTACCATCAGAGGAGTTAATTAAGTTTGCACATAGGTACTTCATTTGAATTCTTCAATGTAATAAATTGTAGCATTTGTAATTGAACAGTAGAAAACCGATACCCTTCAGCAGGTACTATTGGATTGATTGTAACAGATATTATATTTTCTATATGAATATCTAAACATGTTCTAAAATCAATTTATTTTTCCTGATAGTGAAATTTTACCACAAACATATCAAAAATGATGTCAGCTAAATATGATTCAACAATCAAAATTTTTTGATGTTTACTTTTAAACAAAATTCGATGTTACTAAAACTGTGGAAATAATTAATGTTACAAGAAAGTTATGGATCACTTACTTCAAACAAAGCAAAACAACCACTTTAGAAATTTTCTAATCATGAAGTAAAATCTGTATGATTTTGGCTGATGATTCAAATGGTGTACACAATTTTTTATAACTAACTAATAAACTCACAGTATATTGCTTTGATAATTTAATGGTACTTTATCCTTTAAGAAATTGTATATGTAATGACTCCATAATAATTCATATTTCAATGTATTGCAGATTAACACCCGCCACCCCCTTTTGTATTCCGTAAGATGTTGTTGACATACCTTAGTTTAATGTTTCTCTCTTCAGAATCAGTGCATCAAATGCCGTTAGTGCACCACTCTCTTGGCAACCTGGTGATCCCCGACGACCATACCCCACAGACCTTGAAATGAGGCTGGGTATGCTAGGACGCCTTTGTGATCTGCCACTCAATGGCCACACTCCTTCCACTCTGAATGAGCTGCATCGAATAACTACTGGAGGAGGTAACACATTATCTATTACTAATAATGTACTAAGAAACACCTAATGATTAATTAGTACATATTTCACATTCTACTTCATTCACTTTCAAATAATGGAATGAATGAATATACTTCATTTTTAACATTTAGTTGCTGCAACTATTCTACCAATCAAATGTTTTAATAATATTTATTACTTGAACTGACACAATCTTATATGTTGATATGCCAGTATCAACTATATACACCTATTACATATCAGAAGCTTGTCATCTTCCTCATGATGAAACTTCAAACATGAAACCTCAAATTGTTTGATGTTTATTTACTAGTTAGTTGAATTGTTCCTGACAGTCACTTGGTAACACTATTTTTGCCCTATTTAGTGCCAGCATCAGCACCCAACCAGTTTACGTGGCATCCATCAGGGGAGCTTCACATGTCGGTTGGCAGCGGAAACTCCGTGGCTATAGATGGCCGAAACAAGGAGGCACCCACGCAGGAAGACGTAGAAGTCATGTCAACAGACTCGAGCTCAAGTTCCAGTAGTGATTCACAATAGTGCCTAATTAAATGTAGTAAACATAAACGCCTCAATGACAAAACTGTACCTTGAACAGATTTTTGAGGTATTATGTTACTCATATACATCGTGTTCCCCAAATTGTTTACGGACTTTGGACAGCTGGTTTGACTCGATTTATATTTAAATAGTTATAATATTTAATGCTATACTAAAGTTATCTCTGATTGAACTGAAGTTATGTTAAAAATGATGAAGTCCGTTTGAGATGTTGTTGTATAATTGTTTAAAATAACTCGTTTAGAGACATTTTAAATTAATAATATCTGGAAAGTAAGTCCTTTATATGATATCTTCAAAATCTTTATTGAGCTTTCTGTTAAATCTAAAGCTGAAACGCGAGTTACTAGATATAATATTCATTGAATATTAAATTATGTATACATAAATAATATACATACTTGTATATGAATCTGTGATTCCTATGATTATATAAACTGAGTCTATTTTATATTAGTGAAGATAACTTTGCTATATAACTGTGTCATTCATGTGTCTATCTTTATATATAAAATTCTGTATACGTTTATTGATCTACAAAGTGAACTCCTAAACTGCTGAACCGATTTTGTATTTTTTTTTGTATACATATGTTTAAGTAGGTCCCTTCCCTAGATGAGTTGGATTCACAATTTTTACGTGGTAATAAATGATGCTACAATCGGTAAGTTTCCGGGTCCGCTGGTAAATAATAATAAAAAGGGTATTTGTCTGTTTTTGCACCTAGTCTCCTTAAATATTTTATGTTCTGTATACATAATTGTCCTTCTGATATGATGATGATGATAATGATGACACATAATTTAGAGAATTATTTCTGTGCATAGTTTACAAGTTATTTTAAAGGTAGAAAAATCTCCATCTTGCGAAGTGTGCTGGTACGACTAATATTACATGTGCACTCGTATGAAATGAATATGTGATAAGATTACATATAAAACTAATACTTAAATCTCTTCGCCAACTTAATATTACATAAATATTTAAGCTGGTAATTTTGATAAAATACCTAAATAAAAGTAAATTACAAATACAATGTCTTCTTTTTAGAGTTCCGTATACATCCAATAACAAATTAGAACACTTATCAACTATATTTTCTCCGACTGTACTGAACGGACGAAACGAATTCAATATAAAATTTGGATAGGTGTACGCTATTTTATAGATAGATTGTGAAACCCTTGGTAGCGACTACGTCTGAAGGGCGAGGGTTGCTGGTTAAATCGCGGTCACCGTGAGCATTATTTTGTGTCATTGTCACCAGTAACGGATGATTGCAGTGAAATAGTGTGTGCAAATGTTTCTAATTTCCAGTAGTCATCGTTTACCATTCGTGTATCGTAGAACGTCGACCTTATCGCAGCAGGTCTTGTTGGTCATGATTATTGACCCCTCTTGACCTCGTTGATAACGTTACTATAGCTACCGTATTGTTTAATTGAAAGCTTCAAAGATTGCTTGAAGAAAATAAACTTTTCATTTGGTTTCTGCTGCTGTGAGAACAATTCGACGATGGGTGAAAGGACACCAGTCGCAGCGGATGATACTTTAGTTCGATACGATAATCCAGTATTAGTAACTAAGCAACCTGAGAAGATCGTGAGTATTTTACAATGTTTGTAATATATCATCCAAAATTCGTTGGTGACTGAATTTGCGGGTTTTCGGAAAGTGTTTTGGCAATGATGACGTTTGGATCGAAGTCATCGGGTTGTACCGTTAGCTAAATAGATACGTAAGCTTAGGTGCGCATGTTATGAGGTGTCTTCGGTATTGTCACCGGCCGGTAGAGTCGCCTACATAGCTTGAAGGAGAGGTCGGCTGAAGTGGCAATGGGACAGACCACAATGTTCAAGGATGTATAATTATTGAGGAGGGAACTCGATTACACAAATAGTTAAGGTTTAGTAAAGATAGGTATGCGATCAACTTAACCGCTAACCTGAAATTGAGAGCGAAAATTCTATGACGTCAATGTTTAGAATGGCGTGTGGCAGTAATTTATAAGTAGACGGATACATTTCCACGTATGCATGTAACCCTATATGTATAATAAATAAAATTATTAATAAAACTCAGGTTCCTCAAGCGGGGCCATCTATACAACCCTGCATACCAACAGAGGCAAAACGGGAAACCGAAGAGATTCTTAACGCTATACTACCACCGAAGGAATGGGAGGAAGACGGACAAATATGGACTCAAAAGGTACCTTACCTTGCGTAACACGTAGCCAACGTGTAGACTGCGCTACATGAATAAGCGACATAGCCCTTCTTTATTACATATGTTCGTGTTCCTTCAAGGTACCAAAGGTCTTTCAGAGTTAAATGGAAGCCTGCATGGATATAGGTATTTGCTGCTCCAGTTAATTATAGGAAAATAGAAAAACTATAGCTAGCTTCAGTATCTCTTTATTAATAACTCCAGGCACTCTTAGTGTCCGTTGTTTTGGCTGTGGTCGTGGTGGTGTATTCCCTATAGGGAAAGACTAAGATTTACCTTACTCATATTGAACATAGAAACATGTATTCCTTTGTTTCATTTCCATTTACTAAAGACAATTATGTAAAATATTTTAGATATCGTCTACTCCTGCTACCAGGTTAGATGTCATAAATCTTCAGGAAATGTTAGATACACGTCTACAGCAGCGCCAAGCGAGAGAGACCGGTATATGTCCTGTTCGCAGGCAACTTTATACGCAATGCTTCGACGAACTCATTCGGCAGGTATATACGGCTTGTGATTCATTTTTATGAGAATATAATAGCAGTAGCCATGGCAGTGTGTTACCATGAGAATTTTGTCTGTCTTCAGGTAACAATAAACTGTGGTGAAAGAGGTCTTCTATTATTAAGAGTTCGCGATGAAGCTAGGATTACTATGGAAGCTTATCAAACTTTGTATTGCAGCTCTATAGCTTTCGGAATGAGAAAAGCTCTACAGGTGATATATTTTGATATCGAATGTCTCTTTGACTTATTTGCCAACTGATTTCGCAATCGATTACATATCGGAAATATGTTTGTCAGTCAGAGCAAGGGAAATCAGACCTTTTAGAACAAGTGGCAAAGTTGGAAGCTGAACGGTCGGCGTTGGAGAAGCAGTGCCTGGAGCTGAAGCAAAAGACCGAACAGCTAGAGAGAAGAGCGGCCGAGTTGCGCGCGGCCGAGGAGAAACGTCACCAGGAAGAGCTCTTGGCGTTGAAGAAGACCAACGCTCAACTCAAGGTACACACTGCTAACACGTGTTATATTATAACAATCAACTATGCAACATTGAGGGATTTTACAGGAGAGGAATATATTTTGATATTCAAAAGAATCTCGTCGAAATCACGCTATAGCTAAGTGTAACATTTGCTTGAGTTTTGAAACCAACAATACTTGACATATTTCTATGTTAGTGTTTTTGTTTATGCATGATCGCCTTTCTGCCATTGACATATACCTAATTTATATGTGCGTGTGAGTTTACTAATTTATTAAGCATACTACAGCGCTTTAAAGTTATTTTTTCATTGAACGAATCCACTTTAATTACTACAGCATATTATTCCGACTACGTTATCTCATATTATTATTTCCGTAGTGATTCCACGCAGAAACATCATTTAATTTGTCAGACATTGCCTGCTACTTGACAACTCGAAGGTACCCTTCTATTTCCAGCGTAATTACAACATTTTCATTAATACTTTGATTTCTTTTTCAGGCCCAATTGGAGGGAATTATTGCTCCGAAGAAATAATTTGTTATTTTAATTAATTACTTAATTATGTCCTGATTGTGTATGTAATATGGAAATATGTGAATTTTATTAATGTTTTAGGTTGGTTAGAACGATATGGAATTTATTGAACAAATTTGTTTAACTAAGGTGTTGAATGAAACTGCGACGTACTTTTATTAAAATATATATTAAACCATTTATTGGACAAACATACAATATTTCAATTAGTTTACAATCCACATATTGCTAGAGCCTTATAAAGATATAAAGGACACGCACAAAAACCATTCTTCCATTCAACACGACAAACCATTCATTGCGATAGTTTATTATCTATTAAATATTAGTCGAAACATGTAAATTTTATATCAACAACGGAAATATACATTAATCTGAGATTGGATAAAAATTTATTCAAATGTTAAAAAAAAATATTGGACTGTTAAAATACAAATGCTAACATCGACACTGTTTGTAAAGGACAAAATTCTTAATAGAATCATTAAAAACATAATAATATAGCAGACATAAAACAAAAATGTTGGAATTAAACTATTCGCAACTATACATTAAATCCATTTGAGGAATTAAGGCACCACATACATTAAATAAAACTAAAATTTTAAATAATATTCTAGTACACCATAAACATCAACACAAATACTGTAAGATTTTTAACTATGACAATGCACGCAATAATGTTTTACAATTATATTATGAATACACCCAAGTCGTATCGGAGGAAGATAACGGAGAAGTGGTGCGATGCCAACTTGGTCGTGTACTAGATGGTATTTACACTTACATTTTACATAATCTCACAAGCTCCCACTAACATCATGTTGTATACTGTACACACCATCCGATCACATCCCCCCAAACGTTCACTCAGCAGGTACAGCACAGCGTCAACATTCAGTCGAACAGTTAAAACTTGCACGGAATGAAACTTATTAAAATTAAATACATAAAGTATTCAAAATAAAAACAACACAACATTGTTTACGAAAATAGATAGGATACCTATCACAAATCTAGAATCTCCGTCAAAATTATATAAAAAAAATATATATATAAATTGTGATCAAAATAAAATGCCACCGTAAACGCGTCGCTCGCTAGTGGATTTCTTCAATATACGCAAGTTAGATTAACGCAAAAGTCGGTGGAACTCTAAACTTACTATCACAGTTATAATACAAAATATAGATGGAAACCCGCTCGTGTCGTAAGTTTCGTTGAAGAAATCTACAATCGAGTTGTAAAAGATGGCCGGGCGGAGGTCGGAAGGCCGGTCGGCGATGTTATTATGCACCGAATGGGGTGCATGTATAGATATACCAAAAAAGTTCTATAGCTGATGTACTTAGTATTTTGAATATCCCAAAATGGAATCACATCGATACGATATCGACATATATATATATATATAGTTCAGTTATGGTTACTTAAAAACCGATTAATTAAATGAACGGAGTACTTGGGGTATGTAATAACCAAAAATCTTAATTTACACTTGCAATGTTGGAATAGTTGGCCATTCATGTGCATGATTTTTGGGGTTTATTCATTAACATTTAAATGACTGAAGTACGATATAGACAAAATTTCCAACTATGGACATCAGCCATATCCTTATACGTCATAACGTTTAGATATATTTAAATACATAGCCCTGTATACAATTAATACACCGTTCGCTATGATACAAGGTTCGATGTTCTGCTCTCGAGTGCATCGCCTGAGCGTAAAGGGTTCCCTCTAGTCTCGAAGTCCTCACAGTTCGGCCAGCGCCCCCGCGAGGGTCGTCCGCCGTGTGGGACGTCTCGAGCAACAATGAGCTGTTTTTTGCATTGGTTTTTGTGTTTCGTGTTAGAAAGTAAGTAACAACACCGCCAACGTAACTCCGCGCGTGTCTCGGTGACTCGGTGACTTGACGACACAAGCAGGCGAGGCTGAGCCGAGAGACGGATGACAATGAGCGAACACGCATCGGGCGACACTAGTTTTAGAAAAGTAGGCAACTATAAAATGCGCAAACTAAGTAGTTATTAGTTTCTTATGATATTGTACATTGAGATAACCGGAAAGATTTCTATAAGTAAAATCATTGTGAAATGGTATTAAATGCAAAATTCAAATATTTGACCACTGTGTACGTTCATAAGTGCGTATATGTACGTAAGTCCAAGTACGCAAATGTAACTTTAGGCGGAACATACTTAACGCACATGCAGAGTTACTATGGCGGAGTAGTAAGTATATCGATTGCCAATCTTTTTGGCCTCTCTGAACAATAAATTGAAACTAGCGTTTGTATAGAACCGACCCCCTCCTCAGCTGTATTGACTTGCGCATAGATCATGGTCTAAAGACAATGTAACATTTTGTTAGAAATAGCGAAATTCGAGAGCTTTTAAATAAAATGGTATTCGCATAAACGACAAATCGATGACGTATTGTTCTGTTTACTTCGACGTTTTGAATTTTGTCATCGCTTACACAACGTACTCCAGCCTCGCCCAGAGCGGCCATAAAGTTTCGCATGAACTGTAAAGTACAAAGATGGTGAATGCATTCACTGCGACGTTTCGGTGTACGTGGTGAGCCGCTGCGCGGGTCCGACGGGGATCGATGTGACGCGACCAGCCCCGCCGTCGAGCAACGGGTTGACCACCTGCACTATATCCGGCTGGAGTGAAACGTCACGAGACACACCCTCCTCCTCCCCGTCTCCCGAGTCACTCATCTCCCCGAGCTCGACGGGCGCCGTCTCGCTGCTGGGACTCGTCGTCAATTCCAGAGAAATTATTTTCTCCTGTGTAGTCTCCACCTATACAAGTCGTCAATCAGGTTTCAATACAAATAATCGCGTTGAATAAAACATGATTATCTAACGTCAGTCACGATAAGTTGACCATAACGAGAAACAATGAAACTACTTCTCATGAAAAATAATGAAATGATTGTACAAGTATGAAATTTATACAAATGAACGACAGTAACTTGAGTGTTATATAGTTGTTCAATATAAAAATTTTAATATTTACTCAATCAATCATAGTAACATGGTCTATTCTACGTTAGTACTGAAACAGGCGTGTATTAGGCCACTAAGCGTTAAAAGTTTATAAGAGGAATTGCAACAAACCATATCCTCTTTCCGCTGGCTTTCCGTGGCTAGAATCCAGGTGTTGTCTGACAACGATACACAAGTATTAAGTTAACATGCCATGCTTGAACATCATGCAACACACGTGTGATATGTATAAAATAATGTAATAGTATTTTACAATATTAGATTACAACTTAGTATTAGCAATCACCTAAATTCTTTTTTTACATATATTTAATCGTTTAAATTTGTTATAATTAAATAATATCTTTCACTATCGCGTCGCTGCCACCATATCAGTAAATTAATTATACGTGAGAAAGACTATGTGCGTATGTATCTACAGCGTCTAATTTAATCTACGAGGCAAAACTGAAATTTGAACGCCGTGTTCATTTCGTGCTAGATAAGTGCATCATGTGGGCTCCAGTAAAGGTCGGCGGTCAGTCAATAACAAATAACTCTAGTTCAATCTTGTTCAGGTCCGTCCGGTTCCAAATGTTACCGTCAGTCTTTCGCTACGTCGACGTCACAAGAACGCGTCATCACCGTCATCACCGTAACAGCACGTAGAAAGCTAAGCATACGTTGTAAGATACACAGACTATTATGTATTTAATAATGTAAAAATAAAATAAAAACCACACACGAAACAGCTTTGCTTGTGTACAGCGTCTTCTATTAAAAAAAAATATGTAGCAGAATGTACAGTCGCGAATGTACCTCTTTCTCAATGACTTTCTCAATGTACTCGACGGTTCGCACTTTAGTCTCTCCGGTGGTCGGACACACATATTCCTCGGTGCGCAGGGTAATTCGTTCGTCTAATAATTTTTCTTTCTCCTTCACGGCCAGTATCGGGCCCGGTTTTGTACGTAACGCGATACGTGGGAGGGGCCATTTCTATAATTTGTAAAGCCAATTTGACATTCACTCCCCATCATAAAGACAATTTGCCAAGCGACAACAAAACCCAACCCAACATGTAACACATAAGTTGTAGGCAAAATATTGTTATATGATTTAACACAAGGTAGTTAGTTACAGGACATTGCTCTAAACCTTAGCGTTATGCATATGTCACGGGCACTTAACAATAATACCATATTCTAATGAATTTCATGTAAATTTATCATAGTGCACCGATGATGTTAATATATAATTAATGTTATAGTTATTGACAAACACAAATATTAGGCACTTGTTACATACTCTGTTCCTGTGATGTGGAAAGAACAATTAAGTATATATATTTTATATTGGCGATTTGTTTTGATAATATTCTAATATTAAAATATATAAAATGAATGAATGAATTATATAATCGATCGAATTGATGAATCAAATGAAATTTCGGTCACAGAAATATTTATACTTGACGATATTGGTCTTTCCACCGCTTGATTTACTTTATGATTTATTTTGATATTATCCGAAGTTATTGTAATTGAATTTGTTAATTACCTCTGAAGGAGACTTTTCCCTTGTCGGTCGTTCTCCTATAATTTCATGCGCTGGACCCACCATGCTTTTAATAGCTTTTTGCGATTCTATCGCTTCCTAAAATGTTATAAATTTCACAATTACAGATGTATAAGCGTATCACACATACTCATAACAATAATTGTTATCGTGTGTAGATCTGTTCACGTGCTGAAGCATGCATCTTAGTCGATTTAACTTAGTTAGTAATAAACGGATTTATATAACTTATATTACCACCCATCGTCTGTTAGACAAACTTACCTACTCGTGAAAAATAAATTAATGTCTTGTCACGTGCGACGTAGGTTTTACATAACATTGTATAACTATCAATGTTAATCCATTTTAATTTGTCGTTTTATATGCTCGGTATATCGAATAGTAATAATTAAAAATGAACATTTTCTTTTGATTTATTTTCACTCCAAAAATACCGATTTTTGATCTAAAGGCAAACTATGCTAAAGCTCCGTATTATGTACAAGTTGATCTAGCTCTGGCTCTACACTTGACCCGACTACCGAATCTAACTACCGATTACAGCTGAATGTTTAGACTATAATAGACCTAATAATATTAGCTTCTCCTACTACTATATATGTACTTCTTGCAATGATGAAATTGAATTATGTCAGAAATTATTTGTTATTATAAGAAACCGCTAGCTGACGAATGACAGTGACTAGCAAGTGATATGACATTTAAATATACATTGTATATATTTTTTATGACGGAAAGGAATAAACAGGATTAGGAGCAATAAAATTTAATTATTATAGAAGTTTGCTAACTCCATAAGCCCTATCGGGTTGCTGGCGACTCGTTACAACGAGAATATATATAGTTCTTACGTTGTCACAGACGACAATTAAAGTTTAATAACCTTGACTCTACCGCCGTCATGAGACAATAGTAATTCTTTGATATATAAGATACGGAATTTATCATATTATTTATATTGTTATTCTTTGTTATGACACTATCCCGTCGTCTTCAAACGATATAATTGAATTGGAAAGTTGTGTGCCAACCTGTTCGAGCGAGCGTAACCGCGCCGCTCGCCAGGCCGCGCGTCGAGCCGCTCGCGTCTCAGCGTCTTCGCCGTCGACGCCCTCGCGACCCGCGCGTCTTCGTGCCGACTTCGCCGACGGACTCACACCACCCGTTGAAACACTGCAACATTGCACCTTTTCCGAGTACGTACTTCTAGAAGTTGTATGTGAGCGAGTATGTAGTACAATACGCAACGATTAATGATAACTAATGTTCACCTAGTAGTCGAAACTCGCCCATTGTCATTATATACTACCAAACCAAATTAAATAATAAATTAAAAACACTTGTCAAACAACGGAGAAAAAGTTATCTACTGAACTATTTTGTCTTTGCCCATTTACATATAGAGAATTTAATGTGTTATCAAAAATATGAATAAAGATATTCGGTCGACAAAGAGTGGAGAAAAAGGAGTAAAAATTTTAGTTTCCACGTATTAATGTACAGATTTAATAACTATGTGGCTATATATAGATATAGCCACAAATAGTGGTAAGTGCTGGCTGTAGCTGTAAGCAAAAAAATATTTAGGAATTTATTGTCGCTTCTTCTTCCAATGGCCTTTATACCTGTGGCCATTCTCATACGGCTCGTCGTCGGAGTGCGAGCTGTCTCCGCTGTGGCGGTCCTCCCCCGGGGACCACGAGCCGAGTTGCGCCCGCGACAGAGTGGCCATCTTCCTTTCCTCTTCTTGCTTCAATTTCTCCACCTCATCCGCAGACAGGAATGTGAACACTTTATCTGCATAAACATATACGTGTGCTTAGTAATTTGCAATAACTACCAGATACTTACTTAATAACGGTAATTTCAAATATCCCATCATGTATTTGTCAACAAGAAAATTATGCAACTAATTATCTTTATGGTCATGTAACAAAATATCATACATATTTTTTTGCTCGATACGTTTTAAACGCAAAATGAAATTGATATAAGATCAAAATTAAATTGTAATATACGTATCTATCCAATACAATCGCTTAAAAAATTGAATATGAAAATAATATGGTAATTTCAATGAGTGGTAAAAACACGTTGAAAAAAATGTCTTTTTTTCATCGAAATCGTTTTTTT
>DWPT01005499.1:0-12186 GCA_018251895.1 Agathymus mariae mariae
GGTCTCACCTTCGAGTGACAATAAGCGAGCACAATGTATAATGTTATATACTTCTAGGTATTACGTAGCACTTCCCTCCCTCCGACAAAGATGAAAGAAATATCTCTACTAATATTATAAAAGAGAGTGCGAATTTTTTGTTTGCATTTATTTGCAGGGTCATAGAGTCACGGCACCTATTTGAAAAATTCTTTTATCATTCGAAAGGAACGTTATTCCAGATGGACATAGACAAATGATAAAAAAAATATCTGTCTCTATGTCTGAATATAATCATCTCTAAATGTTAAATAAAATAACGGTGAGGATTTGATTACTGTTTGTGAACCTAAAAATAAAGTTTGCTGAAGTGAAATGAGGGTAGGTTACTGGAGATAAATAAAAGTATATCCCAAGAGAATTACAATCATTAACACTAATAGACTAGATTCTGCAACTACAAGTAGACTCTACAAGGGTGAGACGCAGAATGTATTCATCTGCAGCAACTATGGTTGAATTTGTGGTGACGTAAAGTTTTAAGTCGTTTTTTCTAGAAAAGTATATGTTGTGACCTTATGTTACATACGAAAACCTATGAGATTCGGGGTGTGATGACATGCGTCTATGGAGTGAAACATGTTCTCCAGGTCTAGCCTTGCCACATGTCCAAATACGTCAACAAGCTAATATTATTAAATGGTTCGTTTCAGTTATTTGACACCTCTAATAATACAAGAAGGCACTTTGCAAATACTGCTATTTTTTACCGACAAAATCTTAATATTGCCTGGAGAGTGAACTTGTAAAGCAATTTATAATTGAAAGATTGCTGATGTAGGTGGGAAAGGCAGCTTAAGCGTACGCAACACTGAAACCTACTTACCGAGTGAAAGTGGTTACGGTACCGATGATACAACTAGCGTAATAGGTCGCGAGATTAACCCAGGGCTTAGCCTGGATCTAGATATACCAGAGAATGTAAGAAACTGTTAATTGGGATATTACTTTTAACCTATACTATGCCAAAGTCACATAGATAATGACCATGGTGAGACTTCACTGGCTAAAAGAAACTCTTAACAGATGACATTTTATAGACATTAATGAGATGTGCCTATCAAACATCAACCTCCGTCATTTTTCTTGTTTATCGTATCAAAACGCGACACTACCGATATCTTCCGGCACTGAATACGGCACTGTTTAAAAATTGTCGTGTAAATATTAGATGATTATAATAAATGTATCACCTATTCTTGCTCGTTTTCATTTTTGCACATGGAAAATATGAAGACGAGGGCCTACTAAAGACACGCCTATTTGAAACATTTCGCGAGAAGTCCACTTTGTATCGACTTAGGTTGATAGGTTTCAACTAACCACGGAAGCTGGTAACTAACCTTAATACAGCACAACAACACAAGAGTACCAACAAATAAACGTATTTCAGAGCTAAATCACCAAGCGTGATGGCGACATCCCAGAAACTGTATAATGATTGCTTCTAGTCATTAGCGTCGTACTGCCGGCGTTATTTGGTAATGGAGGGGCAGAAAAGCATACAGTGCCACTATAATTTTTTTTATGTTAATAGCCGACAAACGAGCAGACGAGCCACCTGATGGTAAGTGGTCACCGTCGCTCATGGACATCAGCAAGATCAAAGGTATCACTGATGCGTTGTCAGCCAGGAAATTAAAAAGTAAGAAAGAAAGTACTGGCCAAAATTATCATCTCAATATTATCTCAAGCCAAAATTAATTAATGATATTAACTAGTTACTGACCTATTAAAGTGTCGGAAATTCCGCTGCCTAATACCTGCTGTGTCTATATCAACCAGACCGATGGTTTCAGATTCCTTTTGAAGTTTAGAAGGGCTCAAGAAATTTTGCTATTCTAACCCACACGGCTCCATCCTATAAAATTTGTAAGAGTATTATTATTGAGCCCTGTCTGGATGAGCCAAAGGTTCACTCACGACTAGAATTTTTGCCCAGATTTGCTCAGCTGTTATACTGTTTGTAATATCTTTTTTATACAGGCGAATCTTCTAAAAATGCCTTACTCATTTAAGACTTATTAGACTATGGGCATGACCCGATCACGTTTCGAGATCTCGTATTTACACCCGGTGCTTCACCAACGCATTGCTCTTGGGATTGTCTCGGAATAGTTAAATTCAGCTTATTCGCCTCAGCACGAACAGAGCGCCTGTCAAGCTATTATCCTTCCAGGACAGCTCACAATCCAACGCGTGTGTCCATGTCATCTACAACACAGGGAAGCTTAACTCGGATGTGTATATTACATTTTATTGACCGCATCGCCATCGCGATAACCGCATGCGCTAATGGCGCATTTAACCGCCGCGCCGCACCACACCGCGTCACTCTTTGTGCCGGCGAAAGCAAAAGGCCAACAATGGAAACGTGCCCGCTAGTTTAATCACCCCCATCAATTTACACTTCATTTCAGTTTCGTCTCGCCAGTTCAAGTTCGATAAATTAACATAGTGAAATCTGTTGTATAATTTATGAAGGCATTCCAAATTTTATTAAATGAAAATGTATGTACGCACTTTATTTGAATAATAAGACTAATAATGTCTTTGCTCTTAGCAACGCAACCCGGCAGCGTTGCAGGCCGGCAGGCATGTCGGACCTCAAGCATGTGGAATGTGCATCGTTCACCACCATCATCGCCCTGTAAATCTTTACTTTGTTGGTTTCTATGTACCTTCTAACTGTGTATCAATTAACATATACGACATACCTAGCCGCTAATGTAGAACTAACTACCGCTATTTGCCTGGTACGCGCTAACGAGAACTATAACTATGGACTTTCCTCAGCCCATACTGTCGTTAACATTGAGTTATTTATACATTACCGAATGAACAGGATTACGTCAAATATCGAAGAATAATAAAGTACGATCATAATCAATTAGAATATGATGTTTTATAACATCGAGGTATTATCTTTCTCTGTAATAGATTAATATAAAATACACAATAGCCTGGCACTAGGATAGCTTTTGGTGCGTGTTGAACGGCTAAAGATACAAGAAAAAATAAACAACCAAAACTGTGAATAAATAAAGAACCAGGCCGGAATCGGCCTAAAATTTACAAAAGAAATAATGTAAATCCTGCCATCCAAAATTGACAAATTTCTAAATACACAAAAATTTTCTAGAACCGAATATCTCCAAAATTCTGAACGTCCATAAACTCCGTCACTCGATTAGCTCATTCGGGTCCATGTCGGTGCGGCGAACAATCTTCGATTTACATTCGATCAGATTGGCAACTTACAATAAGGTAATTTATTACCATGTAGTCAAACGACACTATCGATAGCACAATTACTACCGGACACATTGCTGTCCCAATTCATCATATTGCATGTCGATCGCGAGTTTAGGTACTCAATGCACCGGGCGACACACTGAGTGATTAAAGGACAACCCTCGCAACCACTTGTCAGATTAATTATGATAAATAATTACAACTGTTGATATTTCTACAATGCAATGTCGATTGTGATTTAGGGAACGACAATATGTACCTACTTATTCATTTATATTTAATGTACCAATGTATAATGGCTTTTAACTGACTTCTGGCCGTATTGGAGCGGCCTAGAATATTTCCCCCAATCCCACGCTGGCAGAACAGGGTGTCGTAAGAGGTGACACAAGCCGGCCTGCTTGTTAGTAGGGCTTCATGTTAGGATTATATTATCAGTATTATTATTAAATTGTTAATGTTATTATTGGTATAATTATCTTTCCGTGAAGCCTGCCTCTCTAGCTACCACCCTCGTGATTGAGTCAGCCGCCAAACGACTCGTCGTGTTCCGGGTGGGGGTTTGAGAGCGTTTGAGGGGGTTTTCTTAGTTTCTTATTTCCTGGGCGACGACGCATCACTGATACCTTTGATCTTGCTGATGTCCGTGGGCGAAGGTGACCACTTACCATCAGGTGGTTCGTCTGCTCGTTTGTCAGATATTAACATAAAACAAAATGTCAGAAATATCACATTTTACTGATCAATTCTCAAGTATATTCGAAAATACACAAAATACATACAAAGTTTAGTAGTAGCCACTGACAAATAAATAACATACGAAAGGTCATTAACAATCAAAACTATTATTGCTGTTGATCGGTGAAGGATATTTCAGCCTTAACACGTAATATGGAGCGAACAAATCAATTTGATCAAGATTAAAATACCACTCGTAAATAATGTGCCAACTTAAATTGCGCTACATTTATCAGTAATGCAAATGAAACCTTAATATTCAGAAATAAAGTATTTTATTGATCCTCTTGTCCCGTGGCATTACAAATATGCTTGTTCTAACATATTGGAAAGTAAAGCTCCGAAAAAAATGACAATACTTTCATTATTAAAATAATTTAAGCATGTTGCAATTATTAGTGACGATAATAAAGTAAATCGAGTGATCCTTGAAGGGTTTGGATGTCTTTATTTTCAAAAAGCTTAGATTCGATTCCCACTATGAATTATATGAGGTTATGCTTGAGATTGAGACAGTTTAGACGTGACTACGTTCCACGTTGGGTAGAAATATCGTAGCTATTTGTGAGCTTTCGAGTTATCAAATGGTAAATAGATCATTATTTATTGATTATGATCGAATTTTGACCACAAGATAAACTTAACTTTGAGCAGGGTTGCCAGCCTAGCGGTCTTCTATAGAGTGCATTTAGGAGGGTGTGCGCAGGAATTGAGATAATTCCCCCATCGCCGTTCCTCTATCGAACAACCCTGCGTACGGCGGGTACCCATCCTTAGGTAGTAAACGTCCTGCCTGTACGGACGACGCTCATCGTTATTCGTCATGCGCACTGCAAAGGACTCGAATAACTTGCCCGCGTTGGTCTTCCCTCCTACTTATGATGTGGCAGTCTTCACGAGGAGGTTTTTATAAGTTGTTGCGTTCAACATCATAGACATCATCACCATTTTCCATCAGGTGGGATTGTTGTTAAGCATTAACTTATGTTACGTAAATAAACTAATCAAAGCAAAATAGGTGTATCAGAGATGACACACTTGAAAACATTTAAAAAAATCAAAACCATTTAATTTTAAATTTTGATTTCTTCAATCTTATCGCTCGCCAGATTCAAAATCAAATATTGTTAATGATCCCATGTTAAAAATACTATATTTCATTTTTAATGATGAATAGCAACCGCTTTGATGTGTCGTTACTTATGCGCTTATGATTAAACGGGTCTGTTGCCCAAGAGTCGGTCTCCGAAACGCCTATTACCTGACCATTGTGCAATCCCTCACAAAGTTTCGCGCGTCGACGCGTTTGTACTAATATTTACCGTTTGTAAATCTGTAGGAAATTTGTAATATAGTCTGTGACATTTGTGTATATTACGTATCAGTCTATGATCTCTATGTCAGTATTGACATGGCAAGGCTTCGCATGAGTAGGTGATGGAAGGCGAATTCTCAGATGTGAAATTTTTAACGCTTACTCATCGTCCATTTGACATCCATAACGTCTATGTCCATTCGACGAAACTTTTACAGTTTATTCGCCTAAGTTTTCCCGTGAATTGATAAAAACTATCTATTGATAAAAACAATGAAAATCTGTGCGGTAATTCTAAGATCACCCCGTTCACACAACCAGAGACTGTTTTATACTGTGAAGTGAACAAAATTTTATTAAACCATTATAGTTTCATTACAATTATTGATTTTGTTTTGAAATACACGACAAAAATATATAAATGTTATTATTATATTAAGGAAGGAAATACAATTGTTTAATTAACTAAAATTGTTTTTATACAATCATAATATTATTTTGGAACAATTCAAATCGCAAACAGCACTAGTTTTTTTAAGATGTAGACCAATGTAAAGGATTAGGACCCTTTTGTAGTAAGATTTAGAGTTGTTTACGGTGACGAGTCATGGTTGCGAGTAGCATTAGACAGCACCATGATAGACTGCAAGCTCATTTTCTAAGTCAATCCCAATTAAAAAGCTAGCGTCGTCAAAACGAGAGCGTGGGTACGATAGACGGACGTGCAGATTACATCAAACATTTGTCCGGTCCGGGTGAATTGGAACGACAGCACGTAATTATCGCCTGCGCAACGCACGGCCGGTGAAGTAACCAGGATGTCAATCGTATACCATTGTTAAATAATTTGTGTGTTTATTAAATGAAGCTATTAATTTTAAATGATTTAATTTTAAAATGAGCGGGGTCGTTGTGAACATCTTGGTAAAGTTAGGCTCGGGTTTTATATACCTTTAAGAATATTCAAAAACTCTATGAATGCCGATGTCATATATACAGACGACTGGATGTTCTGAGCTTAGTCATCAGTATTGGATACAATTGATTATGAGTGTTTTACAATTTTTCCGATATATTTTGTCGCCATATCATGAAATAGATTAGATTTAATTCTAAGGCAATAGTTTCAACTTAATCTTTAGCAGTAGGCACACCTTACTTTGAGTGGGTATGCTTTGTGTACTACTTCTTTCTGGGGTCGATTTTCTGAAAGGGCAAAATTTCAGGTTATCGAACCCGAGTTCCAAACTATTAGACTTCCGCAGCTATTGAGACAGTATATTTGAGACAGTATAAACTTATAATATTTTTATTTTTTTCAGGTAAGAAAAGATCAACTACAAGATTAATTAAGTAACCACAACCTAAATTCGGTAAGTAATTAAGTAAGCACTAACCGAACCGTCACTGACACGCTACCGGTTAAAGAAGACGCGAGGGACCCGGTTTTTTAACTGATTCTCTGACATTACAATTGAAAAACATTAACAACATATTTTAGGTCCATGGACAAAGTAGTAGCTGGCCATGCAGAAATAAATCCTACCACCCTGCACATTAGATATCATATCATTATATTATACACATCCTACACCCTTCATCTTTGGTATAAAACTGTATGCTGCCGCCATTTCCTCGTCCGACATGTAGGTACTAGAAGAAGGGAAAGTGTGCTTGGATTTAGGGATAGGTACAACTTCTTACGTGGTCAGCTGAATCTATAGTATCCAAACTTGCCAATTTTGTTATTGCATACTCAACCACCTATATCTAAAATACGATAGATAAAGGATGGAAAAATAATGGATGGATAAAGATTGATACTGAGATAATACAATGATTGAGACCTTAGACTTTCTTACGTGAATCTGTGTCAAAACACGCACATAATTTTACATCTCACTGTATGTATTTAATTTAAACATTTATTAATTTAAAACACATGCCAGCGAGTTAATCACTTTATAGTTAATGGATCAGGTGTTACTTTGCGGAAATTCATTGTTATTAAATTAATATTAATTTACTTTGCAACAATCCGCCAGCGCAATGTATGTTGGTATATACTTCTATATGTACATGCATAGAACCTCCATCCTTCCCACGAAGGAAAACAGGCAATTTATGATAAACAAAAGTATTTATAATACATACATACCGATCGCGTAAATCGCGCTTTTTTGCTTTTCTAGACAATGGATTATTTTCAAAAAGATGTACAAATAATAATATTGATTGTTTTAAACGTTTTTTGGTCGTTATATGAAAGGTAATGTTTTGTGCCATTATGAAATTAAAATTGATACTAATTTAATCAAATAGTTTTCTGAGAAAACGTCCATTTGTCTGCCGTAACTATCGCCAATCGGAATGTATGGTAAATTGTCGTGAAATCACGATTTAGTGCCGTAGCCGATGTAAATTGGAAGTAGTTGATAAAATGGAAATATTGCTGCTGTATTTGTTTCCAAATAAGCGCGCAAGAATTACTCGCGCCATACAACAATAAAACATTTCAGGTTATGGCAGATTTGCGCTTATAAAATACTCATAGATATCACATTTTTACGGTTAATATAAATTGCTGACATGATCTCCGAAGAACGGCGAGTCCGTGCTCATGGAATTTAGCTTTGTGGCAGTCACCCATGACCCATGCAGTTTTCACCGCGCCTAATGTTTTTAAATTGAAAAGAAATTAAAATTCGCATCTAAAATCTGAATACATATTGATACAATTACAATATATGCACAGTTATCATTTTAGAGATGTCACTTAGCTCCTTGTAATACCAGTCATGAAATGTAATCGGTCTGAACGCGTACTATTTTTCTATGATAATAAAATTTTGATGTCTAAAAAAGGAAAGAGGACTATAATGTTTTATATTATACATAAAGTGTTTCATAATAAATACATTATGTTATTTATTTTGCGATTGCAAAGGCTGAAATACGAGTAATTATTAATTATATTTTATATTTTATTTTTTTAGTTGTAGGTTTTTAGCTCGTTTTTTATGCTGAACGGTTTTCGTTGGTAGCACGTGAACTAATCAAAGATTCACATAGTTCACTTTGAACGGATCCATTATATTAGTAACATAATAGCTGCGGTGATTCCTTTAACAACATCCATTCCCCAGTGATTGTCACTGAAGCCGGGGCTCCACAATAAATGAGCTGACATAAAGTGAATTACTTATCAGTTAACGCAGTGACACGTCGTATAGTCCCGCGGGAGCTGACGGGCTCACGGGGACAAACTCATCACTGCGTCCTTCCGGAGGGGCACGGGACACAATTAGGGTACCTGTCTACTCGCACCATTAGAGCAGGTTGAACTGGTGACGGTTTCTGCATTACAAAAATTGTATTAAGTCATTTGATTTGATCGATTTACGCCTTATCTGTACTTAATTATTTTTTTTAAACATGGAAATAAAACAATCCACAGTAGTCACGTTTCATGGTACTCGTATGATTGAATCATTCAACTGTTATGATATCATTGCCAATCGGCGACTGGTCATTAGACGTAACAACGATGTCATGACATGTCGGATTATTACATGACATTATCATTTCAACTATAGAACCATAAGTTATAAATGTTTACATTTTCAGTGTTCCGGAAATTCGATAAAGATACAGATCACTCACGTGCAAATCTGTTTAGTTTACTTGTAAAACCTTAATATCCTACGCAAATCCGTTTCAAACTTGACCCATTTTTTGTTACTTAAATTTAGTTCGAAGCATTTTTATGGAAACTAGATTTTGGTTTGTATCATTTTTGACATGTGGCCAGACCCCGTAGCCCAGTTCGTAAGTACCTAACTGCCGAGCGAGGGGTCCCAGGTTTGATTACCGGCCGGGGCAAACATTTATGTCTGTTATGTTATGATAAACATTTGTTCTCAAATCGTGGGTGGTTGTGATATATATGTATACTTCCGGGCTAACCGCAACACAGGGACTCCTACTAGGAGGTGTAAGAGTGGAAACGCTGTTTTTATATTTATTTACAATTATTTTTGTATTAATCATGTTTCTCGCATGTCAAAAATATTATTTAAAAAATAGCAATAGCATTTCATAAATTTTATTTTTTATAGCAATTTAATAATTACAAAAGGTCCTCACTTTTTTTTTACTAAAACCGTGAAAACTGGTTGTATGCCTAGCTAGTTTTAAAGACCTTATATAAACAAATAAAACATAACCATAAACCGAGTCGTTTGAGTATGCTCAATCCTCGCGAAACCACAAGGAAAGTGGTTTACACAAAGCCGCCTGTATTAAATCTACTTTAATGTATTATTAATATTTATTGACATGCCCAAGATCCCGTATTTACCTTACCCGTAAAATGGTCGTCTTATAAGATGATCGATATTCGCAATGATTGTAAATATCTGTGATTATCAAATCTCTAGTATTCATTAGCATTGGTTTATTTAGTGAACTTAGAGGACCAGAGGCAGTTATTTGCTACATATTGAATGAGCTCACTGCTAGTTGTCAGTGCGACCAGCTCTGTCGCATAGCACCAACTATTGTTATATGAAGCTATATGCTATTGCTATGAAACTCAGTGCAATTTACTCCATCTAAATTCATTGATAAATATCTCAGTGACCAGTAATGGGTAATTTCATGACATAAAAATACTTTAAGATCGATGTAATTTAAGCTCTTACATAAAATAAGTTAATGCTTGACAACAATCCCACCTAACAGTAAGTGGTGATCAAGTAGGTATATAATATTGAACGCATAACCTTATAAAAGCCTATTCACTTACCTTTTAATGTCATAAAAGTTTTTTCAAATGGTACGTCCATTTGACTCATACTCATCTCTCATTATCATTAAATAGGTCTTCGGCAGGACTGACACAATGGCCTCTCCAGCTTCTCATAGGCCAACGTCATCTAAACGTAAACATTACACTCAATTCGTCGTCTCAACCATGGATCACAGTAAAACATCGTGCGTGGATATTGAAGTCCACACCACATCCGACCCGCACTAATCGTTTCTGCATTATGTGAAAGTCTTCTCACGACTGGACACGCATTTGCAATCATCAGTTATTTTTGTGTTATGTTTTTATTCTGTCGCATAATAATAATAACAATTATTAATATTACAAATAATTCTATGTAATTTCTCACCGGAACGTTATCATTTTGCGCGCATGTAAATCGACTTGGTCGGATGAACCTTATGAACCTTAAATGAGTTTCTTTCAGCATATACTAATGTATATGAAAAATCATATGTATTTTTAATATACATTACCAACGGGGCAAATAGTCCACCTGCCGTTAAGTACCAGCTGGCTGGATTTAAGAATGAATCAACCTTCAAACGGACTAGCTTTATGTCTGATCTGATGACTTATTGTGTAGACTAATTGAGTTGCTTTATTGGTAGTACAGTCTTTTACAAATATTAATGAATTGCAACTACCTAATATATGATTAACTGCAAGCTCGTTTATTACCTACTTCTATATGAATCAAATTATCTTAAAGTATGACCAGGTCACAGCAACATAATATAACTTATCTAATCGAACGCTCTATCATATTCATTACCTACATTTAAGTCAACACGGCTACAACTTTTCGCGCGTAAAAAAAAATATGGATGACCTCTAGGAGCAATAACTTCGTAGATATCGTATTTCGTCAGTTGTCATGAGTTCCAGAACTTCCTCTCGATTCTCCGAGCAGGGAGATGATTCCAATTACATTGAAGAGATAGTCCGATGCGCATACTTGAAGTCTCACAAACTTTGGCGAGCTGAGAATATTTTGGGTCATTAAAATCCGCCAATTATTTTCTGAAAGTCGTCGGCAGTAGATGATTTTTCAGGCCTGGTCATACTGTATTAGTTGTCGGTAAAGCAAATAAAGGTAACAATGTAATAGCACCCATAGAAGCCGTACCGGTGACGTTCCGCTCGGTCGCTCGCTGCCCTCGCTGGTGTAATAGGGTCAGGTGTAACTCTTGGCCGGTTTAATATTTCACTTTCAGCACAATGCTACGTCGGGGTGTAATTGAAAATGTTTTTGTGTTCTACACGGGCCTCTGTCTTGATACTGTGCGTCTTAAATTTGAATGCCTAGATATACAATCTGAATAAAACATTCCTTCGTGCTCCGTTTTCCGGGACGCTCTCACACGATGTCTGTTCCTTGGAATAATAGAATGTTGTGTAAATGAGGGTAATATTTTTTTATTATGAATAAAAGTCCGCTATGGTTATTCAACTTCTTATACACACTTTATTTAGTTTACAAAACTACACTGACAATGACATAACCTTAATCATCACAATAAGTTAGATACCTACTTACTTACTTCAAATATTGTTGTAAAGTAATCTTGCATATGTTGAAAGAGGTTCAACCTGATTGTACATAGTTAGGAGCGCAGATGTGACCCGCCTCCGCGATATTACGTCGATTTAGTCAATATTACTGTTTTGTTTGAAAGTGAAATGTTTGCTTCGCTTCGGAAAAATTACCTTAAGCATCTGCATTTTTCTGGGTTTTTCTCGTTCTGTGAAATAGAAATACATATACTAATTCATAACTCTTTTATTTATGATTATTGCACTTATACTTATTGCTATAAAATAAACTTTAAGTATTAAGTGACGCTCACTGTGAAAACCATACATTAACAAATACATTAGTGAAAACCAAAACGAAATCGGTTGAGCCGTTTTTGAATTTAGCGGGAGCAAACGCACAGACAAACAGACATAAATTCTAACAACTATTGTTTTGGGTTCTATTGCGTTAATAAAGGCCCCTAATAAT
>DWPT01005500.1:0-12185 GCA_018251895.1 Agathymus mariae mariae
ATATTAAGTCGATTTTTATATTACAGAAAAGAGCAGTACGCGCCATTTACAATCTCAGGCCTAGGGATTCCCTTAGATATCTCTTTAAAGAAATTGATATTTTAACTGAAGTATCACAATATATTTTAGATAATAATCTGTACGTTAAAAAATACTCTGTTAGTTTTCTTAGGAAGAGTAATGTTCACAATATTTATACTAGGAATAAGGCTAAACTAATTGTTCCAAATTTCAGACTAAGCAAAACTTGTAGCTCTTTTATAGGCAGATGTGTGAATATTTATAATAAAATTCCATTACGATTGACAGAAATGCCATATTGTAAATGTAAGACTCACGTCAAAGACGTTCTTATGCGGAAAGGTAATTACAAACTTGATGTTTAATATTGATGAATTTAACATTAAGCCAATTCATAGCCATAAGTGCGTTCTGTAACTGTGAGTAGGAGAAATCTCCTCGGAAGTTTCTTGCCGCTTCTTCTTCCGGGACCACTCACGGTAGGAATTTGTTGAAGCGATAGCGTAGTTTGACGTTCGAAAAGTGTTTGTTAAAACCAACTTGGAATAAATATTTTATTTCATTATAACATTTTATTTCATTTTAATAAACAATAAAATTTCCGTAAATATGTCTCACAAAAAAAATACATTAAATAATACACGACTGATCATCATTAACACAATTGAAAAATGCAACGTGATTGTTAAAGGATGTGTCTACCACGCTGGCCAACTGCGGACTGGCAGACTTCTTATACCTTAGAGGTCATTATGGATATCTTTCAGATGTACAGATTCTCAAACAAGAGTACTCGTAGTATAACTGAAAATGTTATTAGACATGCCTAGATCTTCCCGCAAGACACCACATTTAAACCATTTCTTTATCACAACTTGTAAATGGCTTATAAGATAAGTGAAACAAATACATTTCTCGAGAATGGCTTCCTTATAAAGTTCCCTCAATTGCGTGACAATAATACAGCTAATAACTAACGCTAATCCTCCCTACATGTCCCTATAAGCATAGCCTTCATCCACTTATATAAGCCTGTAGTTAAAAGTTACGTGCGCGGTTTACCGCTCGTAAACACGCAACGGGTGTGGTAGATATAAGCTTGCTCGGGTATTATCAAAGTTAGAAGATTAATGGAATTGTCATATTGTGAACGAGTCAAAAATAATGACGCGTTTATTGCTCCGTAATATTACGTGAAGAGTTATTAATAATTACTAGGTAAAAATAAATATTTGGGAGGACCTTTGACTCTCTAACAAGTTCATATAATTGGAGATTTGCATAATCGTATCATTGTTAACTTTCGACATTTACATTCACTTTAACATTACAACCACCAAATAATACATATTGGCGAGTGTCTGAATACATAACTATTAGTATATAACTCAAGCCGTTATATAGTCGGATTCGCCCGACTAAATTCACCTCTTCAGGCCGACCGGCGACAGTCGCAAGCGCACTCTCGCCCTGACGACTCTTGGGTAAGGTCTTCGGATAGATCTAAAACAAGTCGGGCGAATCCGACTAAACAACGAGATGAGAAAGCTGTTCGGGTCTGCTCTCACAATGAGAAACGTTAAGCTACCGCCACGCTGACCAAGTGCAAATTGGCAGATTTCACATACCTTTGAGAATATTATGGTCATTTCCACGCGATATGTTTCTTTAGCGATGCAAGTGGTCATTAATTTGTAATACTTGAGAGGAGACCTGGCACAGCAGTGGAACAATGTAGGTTGTAAAGATGACGTTGAGGTATATTTCATTGAATTTAATATTTTAGGGTTAAAACGAAAGAAATATTACTGTTCCAATAAAGAAAAATACATTGAAATCACTTTCTAGTCCTAGAACAAAATGAAAATGTTTATCATGTTTTTGGTTTTTAAAAAACTTTATATAAAATCAGACTTTGATAGGTAAAAATATAATATATGATCACACACTCACACTCCCGCACGATATGATACCTTACCTGATTCGGGGATACCAATAATGCTAAACTTATTTTAATCTCAACCACATTCAAACCCATTAAAGTATGTATTTTATTGCCATGATACATTTGTTAAAAAACGTCTTTTTATCACAATACACAATGGTTTTGTGAAATCAACATCATTCGATAAAATTTTCAGACCTGCTAGTAATATTAAAATGAATAAAAAATTACGTACATTTTCACAGGGGATTATTCGTTACTCACGCTACACTTTACCTTTTATCTTTTTGTTTTGTAAAAAAATATACAAAAAACCAATATCACCTACGATGCTCGTAACATTGATTTTTGTCCATGGAGTATCAGTTATTATTAAGAACGTATTCAATTGTTCTACGCCAGTAAATATCTATGTTGTACATCCATTAACATCAAGCTAATAAATATACAGAGTTTCAACTATCACATCAATTTCCAAGTAAATGTAAAAAGGTGTAATGAAAAAATTGGTAAAAGCTACAAGGATTAACCCACTTCCCGCACCGCGACGTTGTGGTTAAGCTACATAGCTGCTTAATTTCTATATTTTGCGCATAAATTAGAACATGAAAGTAACAAAGAAAATATTAACTAAAATTGCTACAAACAAATATTCGAGGTAAAGGTACTTTTTTTTTTTACGGTAACAGCCAACAAACGAGAGACAAGCCACCTGATGGTAAGTGATCATCGTCGCCCATGGACATCAGCAAGAGCAAAGGTATCACTAATGCGTAGTCGGCCAGGAAATGAGAAGAAGGTAAAAAAGAAGGTACTGGCTCTCACGCCCCCAACCGGAACACGATGAGTCGTTTGGTGGCTGACTCAAGCAGGAGGGTGGTAGCTAGCCAGGCAGGCCTCAAGAAAATATAATACTACCAATAATAATATTAACGACTTAATAATAATAACTTTTTATTTGCAGTACCGACTTTCTGTATAAAGTAATGTTTAACATAAAAAGTGTACTGTGTGAATACGACCTCAGTAAGTCAAATGGTTTAGAAGTGACGATCACAATTATTTATAAAGATTTTCAAACAATTGCACCGATCATATTATCGTAACAACTGCAACAAAATACAATATATGCTTCACCATGAATAAGTTGATTGTATCAACAAATCTATGACGAGCTTTAGAAGTTTTAATATTAAGTACAGACAGATAAATAGGTATTTTACATTATGTTATTTATTTACTTAACATTAACACGAAACTAACACTGAAATGAAAAAAAAATATTTCTGTTTCATAGAATTTTGATATCGAAATGTAACTTGATACCGAGGACACTAAATACGAATATACTCCTAGCTCAATATAATATACTGTGAATAATTCAAGAGGCAACCCCCAGCTTTGTGGCCGGTAATTCGTTTACTCTAGGGACCTTTTGAAAATACTGAAAATATGCCATTTCTATTTTTATTAACAATGTGTATATAAAATCTTGGAAACTGTATTTTTTTTTAAGATTTCTTATTGCGGTACGTATACTAAAACAATTTCTGCTATAACATTATGTAATATATAGTATCACTTAGAATTCAAATTATTAAAATTAATAAGAAACATGGTCTTTCTTGTCATTAGATGAGAGGTCTAAACCTCCTCCACATTATTCTTCCAGTACACATTAGTGAGTGTTAAAAAATAAATATATTTATTCTACTTGTTTTTTTTTTTGAACTTTTTTGGAAATTAATCTATGCCATCAACAAATCTCTGCCGTGAATCGATTTTCAAAGGAATTCAAATTCCAGTAACAGCAACACGTATATCTCTAACAGGTCAATTGTACATTCAGAGTAACAATATTCTGTGACAGTTGTTCAATCAGATACGAGTGTGTTTCTTTTATTTTCAACTGTATGAAATCTTGAAACAAGGTTTGGGAACGCATTATATACAAAGGGCTTAGTGTTCATTGCAGAATTAATATTTACGCTACCGTAAAAAGTTACAGTGAATTATTTGCACCTAAACGTTACTGCTGGGTTTTTTTTATGGTAACAGCCGACAAACGAGCAGACGAGTCACCTGATGGTAAGTGGTCATCGTCGCCCATGGACATCAGCAAGACCAAAGGTAGCACTAATGCGTTGTCGGCAGGAAATGAGAAGAAGGTAAAAAAGAAGGTACTCGCTCTCAAGCCTAAGTAGAGTCCCTACGAGAAGTCCTTACATGTAATTTCGTCGGCGTTAAAAACTTTCCCGGTTTTAAAAAACTGTTGAATTAGCATTAATTTAATCTGCAACAATCCGCGAGTACGATGCATGATGATATGTACTTCTAGACATATATATTCCGACAATTTAAACATGCACTTATAAACCAGATAATTACAGAGTTTTAAAGGAAATAAAGGAGTATCAGTTCACAACATAATTAGGATAGTGTGGACACTTCATTTATTCTTAGATATTCTCTAGTTATTCTAACTACTTACCAATTTTCATTAAAATTAGTCAAGATGTTCTTGAGTTATAACGGGACATGGTCAGGGAGGCTTAAAATGAATATTTATCATGAAATTTTACAAAAAAAATGGAATGTACAGACAGAAAGACACAACAGATTTATATAGTAGTATAAATAAGAACAAAGTGCGGATTTAATGCTAGAAGCATTTTCTCCCAGTCAATCTTTGGGTTGTTTTTTAATTTACTGATTAATAATGAGTTGGGTATTGATTTTTGGAAATTAACAGCATAATATGCGAAAAGTGTTATTACGAATAGTATCATATTAAAGGCAATAAAAATATGTTTTGGAGACCCAACGTTATTACGCTACATGATCAAACATTTTCAATATCCGGGCGCTATCAAACTTTTCCCAAGTCAATTTCTATCATGTGGTTGGTATACTGTATAGTTTGCTATTTACGAAATGATTGATAGACTTTGGCCGGTTTGAAGAATATATTGTAACATCATAGGTATTTTCTTATTTATGAAAAATCGTAGAAGTAACTAAAATTTCCACAAGTATTTCACGACTCATTGCTAATAAATATCACAACCTGTTTACGTAGCAACTATTCCAATATGGAGTTTGTATCACCTCGTTGAGTAAACAGTCTCTGACACTGGATATATGTATATCGCATATCCATGACATTTAAAATCACAATTCAAGTCTGTTATCGACATGTATTTGGCTAGGGAGACTTAATACACTGGAACAACTTTTCTTAAGTTGTCACAAACTCACAAACTTTGTGGTAGTTCACAGGAAAAGTTCATGAATATTATTTCGCGTCACTGGTCAATAATTGATCACGCGATGTTTGTTAATTACACTCAACATTGTATTTTAACATTTTCACTACAATGCTTACTCGCTTGCTCGGGATTTAAAAGATGCAAGGGATTTCAAACACTATACACAAATGTTTAAAGTCGGCACTCTTTACAATATCATAACTATATTTATCGTATCTTACAATCCACCTCAAAAATTTAAAGGTTGTTTAATAATATATAAAACAAAAATGACAAAAGTAAACATACAAAAAACATCAAAAGTTTTCATAGAACTTTTATTATAAGCGTAAGAAAGTTGTTTTGAAAGTATAACATCATCCGTCTAATTTATCTTTTCAATTAACTTCTAAAAATGGATTTAATATGCAGCATGATTTTGATTGACTATCAAAGTTTGGGAGTTTATCAAGTTGGTATAAGTTTGAATAACAGCTGTCGGTTATATTCCGCCAAGTACTTAGGATTTGGATCCGTGTTTCACGTCAAGAACAAGTTACAACTTGTTAACTCAATTGTAATTGTATTTGTAAATTCATTCATATAATCTATGACTATATTTGTAATATTATTAAATTTTATATACATTATTGCAACTGTTTTTTATTATGTATTAACTTAAGAAAATATGCGCGATTAGTTTTTCTAAAGCTTCGCTTTCACGCTCCATTGATTCCCTGTAAGCTTATTATAACGGTCGTTAGCTACATAATTTTCCAACAGGACTGTGACCTTAACATTTATCAACGTGTTGAATGCATAACAAATGAATTATAAACTATATACCACGAGTAGAAAGGTCGAGAGTTACTTGCAGATAGCAAGCTTTGCTAAGCAATGACGACATATTCCTCTGCAGTAGCTCGGTCAATGCATGAATAAATTAACGTATTACATTAACAAATTTTATCACATTGAAATCATTTTTTTCTATTTTTTCTTCTGTAGCCTATGAAATTCATCTCTAATGATTCTGTCTAACTTACGTCTATATGTAACTGAGAATTAGTATAAACAGATATAAAGTGATGGAATATCAATTTTAATATTTTCTGAAGAATGCAGTACTGTACTGCTTGCAGTAGCATGTAAACCAGTAGGTTTACTTGTTTAACCTTTATTGAACATTCACAAAATAAATATTACGATGGGTGGTCTCAATGCCTTGAAGCATTTTCTACCTGTCAACCCTGATGATGATCAAAAATTGTGGGTGTTACAAACAACTCTAATTGATACATAATACACGTAAATATATTAATAAATATATACATATTGCCATACATATGAATTGGTAGAATTTATTTCATTCTTCAATCGCCGTTTTCTTGCGGAAATGCTCACGTACTTGAGATTCGAAGGACTCGATGTTTGATGTTTACCAAATATTATCAGGTAAGTAGTTCCGGAGTAGTATAAATTGAATAATGAAAGAATATTGATAAAAACCAGTCTGGTATGGTGTAATGTGAGACTTAAGATTAAATGCAGAGAGCAGTACTCTGTCATGCGTATCACAGACGTACTGGAAGAACTCCTTTAGATATGGAGGAGATACTGTACTGTACAGAATAGTATAAAGTACGGAGATAATTCTGAAGCTACGCCTTTGACGATTTTAATTGGCGACGATATTGAGAGATGATCATATTACGAAGTCTGAAAATATATCGTATACAGCTATTAAAAAGAATATCCAACTTATTGAGAAGTTCCTCGGAAAAATCTTGATAACATACATCGCCATAGTCAATAATAGGAATTATAAGAGAGTGAACAAACATAAGCCTGGTCTTCGGGGATACGAAATTCTTTAACGTATAAAGTGACTGCAAATCTGCATAAACATTTTTACTAATCATAATAATAATACACAACACCGAAAACAACTTTAAAACACGAAACATTTAATTCTAGGAACAGATATTCTGAAGGCGCAAGAAAAGGGAATGGGGACGCAAGTAAAATTTTGTAGTTTATATTGATATCGGGTAATAATAGTGAAAATTTGGTTTTAAGGGGTGGATGGGTCGTTTGAACTATATTACGATAGAAAGAGTATACTAGAATTACACCTTTAACGAATCGTGAGCAATTTTAACTGCCGACTGCAGTGGGGAGGTATCGAACTTACGTAGGCCGACGATAAATCGGAATTAATTATTGGACGCTCCAGTTTGTTGGCTAGTTCTTATCATGCGTCCGAGTAGCACACAATTTAGTCAAGTGTGGGTAAAACAAATACTAATCCACCGCCTAAGCTTCATCTCCACAGGAAGGAAATGTTTAAATTGACTGAGTGATGGCAGCATGGCCACAGCCACTGTCACAACTTTACGGTTTACTTCACAGTACGATCAATGTGAAGGTTAAGGTTTTTTACAGACTGTTCAGTGGTATTTGAATGTGAGGCACGTGAGTGACCTTAGCTAGCATTCTTGAATTACCCAACAAAATTGTCTAACATTTAAACGGGTTTACATATACCACATATCTAGTAATCCAATCTCTGATACCGTCTAGCATTTGTGTCATTTTCATTCAATTTATTTCATATATCAGATTCACAACGCACCATGTCGTAGAAAATTATTAAACACGAACCCAATAGCTGCCGTCTTAACTCAGAACGACACGGTGAAGACAAGATAACGAGAAATTTGCTCTGTGTTTATTTTCGTTTGACATTAGCTTCCGACTGTCATAAAATGTGATAGAGGGTTTGCGTCAATCCATCGAAATGGAAAATGTGATAGCAAATAGAAAAACGTACTTAAATCCACACCACACTACATCATACGTTCCATCAATCTATTTTGGTTTGAAGTTTGAATGTCAATCTCACGCACGAGATAAGTTTAAATCCTGCATACGCCCTAACTCCCTGATTAAAACCTACACAAATTAAACCGTCAATTTATTCAAAACATATTGCAACTGTTTTGTCATAAAATGTTGCTCATATATCTATACCGAAGTTCTCAAAGCCCTACGGGATGTGTTGATTAATCACGATAAGGTAAGGGGCTCTTACGTCCATCACTGAATCTAAATAAAACCTCACCTGTATATCCTTTTCCTTTTGCTGAAAAATGCAGGAGACTATCGCACCGAGTCCCTTTTGATAAAGCTGGGCTCCTTATTACCTGATTTAATTCTCTGGATACTCGTGCATGGGACGGTAGAGTTACCTGCCACTGTTCTTCTGAAATTGGCCGTACAATGTTTTAACGTGTTTCGGTTAATTGTCGGAGAGCCAAATATCAAAAAGTTTCCCGCTTTCTTTTTGACGTAAATTGCGTCGGTGATTATCCCCTGCGGCTTGGCCCATTTAATGTTGTTTAGCTATGAGTGACCAACTCCGTTATAACAACTGATTCGAAAAGACAAAGTAACTTTTTGAAGCCATAAAAACAGCCTAGTGGAATTTTCACGGCACTTATTCAGCAAGGAGCAGGAATAACTGACTTGTTACCGACTGTAGCCGCAGCTGTTCTGACATAACTTTCATAACCGCCTATAACTTATACAAACGTTACGCCACCGAGTTGTAAAAGATTTATTGTGAATATGTAAACCTTAACCCGGAGATAAGACTTTGAAAGCTATTAAGTAGCACTAGGAAGTATTGCATTATCAAATTGACATTATAAGTTGGGGAAATGTTATAATATAAACTTGGAGTAATTTGAGCAATATATTCTTCATTTACTCGACGTAAGATATTAAAGTTAGGTGAGTAAGCGTGAAATCAGTATAATAAACTATAAAGGATGCTCACTTTTTTTTCAACTTTATATCTAATTTTTCGACCAAATTACATAGATATATATATAGATAGAACGGCGAGTTCACAGTAACGAGGAGAAGTGTTTAACAATTAACATCAATAAAGGATGAGTCTGTAAATTTTACGTCTAATTTCTTATACGTTTTTAGATGCTATTTTATGATAATAAAAGATGTGCAATCGCTGACAGCTGTATAATATGGACTGTAAGGAAGCGCCTTACAAACTGGAATAATGTATGTTATTGAATTGTACCAAAATATAGATGTTTATTAAAATCATTACCAAACAAACCGTTAATAAACCTTTATAATGAATGACTCATAAAGGCCTTACAATATCCAGTAATCATTGTTCATTTTGCCATTAACCACTGAACACAACGCGAATTCGGAAAAATAGGTCAACGTGACAAAAAATTGAAAATGATGTTTACATTACGTAAGTATAATTTTTGAGAGAATGACAAGCGAATGGATCGACGACAAACGTTGTGTTACTGTCGGGCCCCAGTAGCGGTGATACCTTACCATCACCTTGTCTGTCTACTCGGTTTCGAACTGCTATAATATTAATAGTAAGCATAATAATAAAGGCGTTCGGCTCGACGATACATTTTTATATAGTCTTTTTGTAGCCATGAAAGTTTGACATATTTTTTTGCCATCAGGGTGTGTCGTACTAGAATGAGGCCGTGTGAGAGCATCTGGGTTATGTAAAAGTTATTAAACCAGTATCTGGTGCACTATAGGATTTTATATGGTCATGTCATAAGTCGACGCCTGGGAAGACTCTAGAGTGCTACTTCACTTTTCTTTTGGATGGTGATAAAATAAAACTCATTATTCTTGTATTTGCCGTATTGGGGCGGCCTAGAATATTCCCCCCAATCCCATGCTGGCAGAACTGGATGTCGTAAGAGGCCAGAGAAGCCAGCCTGCTTGGTCGTCGGGCTTCGGGTAAAGATTATATTATCAGTATTATTATTAAGTCCTTAATATTATTTGTTATTATTATCTTTCCGTGAAGCCTGTCTGGCTAGCTACCACCCTCCTGCTTGAGTTAGCCGCCGTTATATTTTAAAGTTTCCATAGAATAGATCATATTCATGAATGAACTAATTTATAGTGCGGAACTCTATCAACGATTCGAACATGACCTGTTTAATTTTATAGCACAAGGTTAATAATAATAGGCTTTCATTGTATAATAGTGTCAGCAAAAGACATAACTGCCTCAAATAGATCGTCTGATTATTCGCAGAAAAATAAAAAGTTTACGACTGAACGATTCTAAGGACGATCTGCCTAATGTATGTTTTGCGCTATTTCTGTGTAACTTTATTGAAGGGTGTGCCCTGGCTGATTAGATCAGCACGCGCCTATATTTATTTTGACATTGAAGAAAATTCCACGCTCACACGCGCTTGTACAAAAAATTGTATTAGCCTTAACGCTTTAATGTTTGGTAGCCTTTTACTGTGTATTAGTGGCTGACTATTGTTGTACCCCTGTTTAACATTTTTATACATTCTTCTAATCCGAGCATTATACTCTACTACATAAATATAACTATACAAACAGTGACTATGGCGTTCAAAGAGATTTTTCTGTATATATTTGCTCTAAATAGTTGATGATATTGAAAACGTGATATCAGAAAGTACAGCCAGACAAATCCAAATAAAATTAGTTTCAGGACGAATTAAAAGATTTGCTCCTATGGATATTTCGCGCTGAAACACTCTGTTCGATAAAGACAACCCATTGTCTAAAATTAGATCAATTCTACTAACGGTGACTAAAATCTATCACCTTTACTAATGCTGTAATGAAATATCAAGCCTCCAAGAATATATAACTCGACAAACATAGAATATAAGAGTGATTAGAAGGAGCTTTTTTAATATAAAAATATTTTAACACATAATATGTAGCCTATGCCCATCCGAAATAATGAGGTTTTCACAGATTTTTCCATTTATGTGGTTCCCCTCCACAAACTTTGAAAATTCGCAGCCTTTTTATAATATCAATAAAAATGACAATAGGAGTGGTTCGGTTGGTTACATAACACTTCGACGACCTTACACGGAAGTTGGTAATGACACCGAACAGTGACCTTATCGTTACAAGCAAGTGTCGAACGAAGACTCTCGGGATCGACACCCGACCGGAATAGACATTTATGTGACAGATAAATAATAATAAAAATAACCTTATTTTCTCATCACAATATAATACGTTATATTTGCTGGGGAAACCGAATCTCCTTCTCCCTGAGGATCCCAGGGTGGGGACATCGGAAAAACACCAACTGTAAGGTTGAGCATAGGAAAATAAAATAATCTTACAATGTTCATTATGAAAGGCTAATGCTTAAGTTATGTGTGTTTTTCAGAACAGTGTGTTTTTTCAGTTTTTCTTCCTTACATTTATATTTCTTAATTATGGCAATTAAAAAAAGAAAAGTAGTATTTGTGTGTGTATGTTTGATTTTGTATGTATGAGTATGTGTATGAGTTCATTTAAATTTGTGGTGTTACTTGCTGTTAGTGCTGCTGGTCAACAGGGTATCAATATCGTCATGATTGAGTTATTCGAGCCTGGGAGTGATTTCACTATCAGAATATCGAGACTACCTTTTATTTGCCATATATATCAGCTATGCCATAGAGACGAAAATTATCCTTCATAATAACCTGTAACATAAGTTACAAATATACCAAATATTATCTTTTACGCAAAACAAAGAGACAAGAATTGAAACAAAAAAATCTTTCTTGACCTCTATATCATTAACAAAGCCTACTTAAATTAAAATTACCCCAAAATAAGTATTAAATAAGAATATTCCGATATCGTTTAATTATTATTAAATATCGATATTTGCAAGAAATTACACGGCCAGAATATTCGATTAATTAATCATATGAGAGAAGTGCTAGCAAAACTTGTTTTGGGAATATTTTTGTTTATTAGTACGTTATTCAGCTCAAAGGTTAAAGGGACCGATAGTCGGAGGGGTCTCCACTCAAGAGGACTTTACTTGAATAAGGCGACATTCTAACCTTTGATTTCGACTTGATCAGATCCAACTTTGCTTTTAGTCTGAAGTGGGT
>DWPT01005501.1:0-12184 GCA_018251895.1 Agathymus mariae mariae
AAAAACAAAGAAAGTACTGGCTCTCAAGTCCCCAGCCGGAACACGACGGGTCGTTTGATAGCTTACTCAAGCTGGACGGTGCTAGGTAGTCAAGCAGGCTCCTTGGAAAGGTAGTAATATTAATACATAAGGTAATAATATATAGTCAGTAATAATATTAAGACTTAATAATAATATTGATAATAATAATCCTTACTTGAAGGCCTACCACCAAGTAAGACAAACCGACTGGTTAATTTTGTATATAGGTATGAGCAGCAGATAATCATTTCATAGATTCCGTTAATAATTGTAGTTATAAAAATATTGTTTATAATGTATCGGTATCGAATAATTTTATTATACTGAATATATATATAAGCAAGGGAATTAGGTGGAACCTTACGATAAGTTCTGTATTTTTGTTTATTTTTAATTTGTCACGTAACATTCACTATCTACAATGAGTAAATAAATTCCATGACAGCCCTTACTCGAGTGTGCAAACAATTTCCAATTAAAGCTTGTACAAACGTCCAGCGCGAGTCCAAATTAAAATTGTGACTTTTATTACTAAAATAACGTTAGTAAATTTTATTAAGTCTCCTCTGTTTTGTTCATGAAGGGATTTATTTTAAGAAACATTTGATATTGCTTTATCCTTTGGGTAATTTTTGCGCTGTAAACAATATTAAGGCAAGTTTAAGGTCGATTTTGTAATACAAATTGGGGATGAAGATACGAGGGCAGCGATAATTATTTTCATAACTCGTTCCGGTTGTTAATTTGATCTAGGAGTCGTGAGTAGCATAATAAATCCCATCTTGACGCATCCCATTAATAGTTTCTAAATACTGAATCTAAGCATCTTGAGCAGCAATTATCTTCTAAGTTCACACTGGTAGTACCGGTACCTTACCCTGATTTTAAGACTTGCATAAGACGCTTGCTGTAGCTTGCTGTAGCTTGGCTGGTAAGTAAAGAAAATCTTGGAGGATAAACCTAGTATAAGTTCATAAATTTTAAATTCCAGGATAGATATCGATCTATCCTGGAATTTCAACATATAATGGTTTGCTGATAGGACTTAATACAAAAAAATAATTGGTAAGTAGGCGGGTCCATTTTTAGTAATAATAAAAACGTCGTTAATCCTCGCGGCCTGAAACATTACTTCCAGCTGTTGTTAGCGCCATTATCAGCTCACAACGACATAAGTGACGGCAACAAACAATAGTAACACTTTACAGTATTGTTGGTACACTACAGACTCTAACCCAACAATGAGCATCTTAACTGTATGTAAATCTAGACTAACGTATAGATTTCTTACTATGAGATCAAGTGACGCGTGTGTACGTTATTAAGTAAAGGAAAGATCTACAGAACAACTATAATTTCCTTGATATCATTAGGTAGAAGGTACAAAAACATCGAAGGCACCCATCCTGTTACAGTAAAGCAAATGCTTTTGTATATGCGTTAAAAAAACAATGGCTTTGAATGATCATGCGTGAGTCAGTTGTCTGTCTTAATAGAACATATGAATTACCGCAGTTAAAATTATAATATAAGCCACAGAAATACAAAAAGCATACGCTGTCGTACTACAGATTATGTATGTAATTGACATAATGTAGCAATGTACGAAATGTATATCATTAATTTTTATTGTTGGGTAGACACGAAATTTGCTGGTTGGTTCACAACCAACATATGAAATTCTTTATTTTTTGTGATTATAATAGGCTACTGATTCGGTATTATAACAGTATTTAAAACTCCATAAAAATTTCGAAAACATCGTTGGAATACGAGTAGGGGCAATGGAGCTTGGACACTTCAGTTGAAAGTATTAAAAAATTCAATAGGGTACGTTTTTTTTTCCTGTGAAAACTTACTCAAACATTTTTCTGTTGCAATATCCATTTACAGACATAAGTATCAGAAGCACTCAACGATACTTCAGCGCAGCGGACGTTTGCTGGACTCATTAGTGAAATGCTTCGTATTTTTTCACGCATTTTCCGTCTGGGACGAAAATAACTGAAATGTGTTGGCCAAAAGTGCTATTTATACCTACCAATTTTGGATTATATTTATAATAAAATATATAATTTAAAAATAAAATAAGTCAGTTCGAATCTGTTCTAATTTGGGATTTGTGACTATCATAAAATAAATAGATAAATAATATTATCCATTTGTTTGTCAGTCGCGAGCACGAGTTGCATTGAAATATAAAGCAAGTGTTACTATCCCATGCCAATGTTAGAGTGCGAATCTTTTCTATCTTGATTGTTACTGTAATACTTACCATTCCGTTATATGTCCATGTTTTTTACAACAAATATCAATATTGGAAATAGACATTACCTTACGACGGATTTTGACCGAATGTTTGTGGACAGAATCACTGAGGTTACAGCATTTTGCAAGAACAATTAAACAGTATTTTGGCCTCTCCAATGTCAGAGGAAGCCAAGATACTGTGCAGGCTGGGTACTGTAGGCCTTGCAAAACATTAAATTTTGATTCCCTTTTGTGTTCTTTTTATATAATTACGTGTGTGTTAGTATATTGTTGATCCCTTACGGGACGATATGGTCGCTCAGCGACCAAGTCCCTTTAATAATAAAAAAATAAATAAAAAAAACATGCTTTTTTTACTTTCTTCTTCTCATTCTTATCACAGCAAATATTACAAAATTAATGGTCACTAGCCAGGCGAACAAACAACCAGACAACAAATGGACAGCACAAAGCTTAACGAACTCGAAGAGAAGCAACGTTCCGCTATTACTTTGTCCTTTGAACAGCAGGGTACAGTACAAATAACGATGGTTTGTAATCGAAGTTGTAAGAAGACTTTACACCCCCGTACATACTTATTATTATATATATCAAGATTGAAAATACGTTTCCTCTGACGATCAAATCAATGAAAAAACAAAGAAGGAATTAAACGCTTTAGAAACCCTCAACGCTATCTCTTTCTGTATTTCATTATTACACTGCGGATATCCACTTCATGTTTTGTATTAAAAATATGAGATTCTAAAGCCGTTATTGTAGAAATCTTTATAGGTATGAGAATTAAAAGTGGAGAGCGAGTCAACAAAACTCGATCTGCCGCTTTCATTAAAATAATTTGAGAGCCGCAATCACAGGGGATCTTCGGTGCCGTGGTCCATTAGACAAAACAATTTACGAAAACCTTAGTCTTAGGGTTGCCTCAACACAGCTTTTATTAGAGAAAGAATTTTATTAGAAAGAGATTTATAATCTCCACAAAAACCACAAAATAAAACAGTTATAAACAAGAACAATCATTTTAATCATTTGATTTGACAACCCCGTAGCGCAGTTTATAGTGATTGCCAGCCCGGCGATAGGCATCAGGTTCGATTCTTTACATCGATAAATACTTTTAAAACTGTTCGATAATAATGTGTGAACGGAACTGTACGGATGTTATGACTTTTTAATATATTTTAATCACTACGGGCTCTTCCTGCCGAGCGAGTCTTCCCAAGTTCGGTTCCCCACCAGCGTCCGTTATTTCATTTCTTTCCCAAAATAGTCATGTAATCGTTACCTTTTTGTGAACTTAATTTATGTTTACGTAAAATCGAATACCGTTTTGATTTTATATGTCAACCAAAATGTTTCCCTAACATATCCAAATTAACTGCACTTCCTTAAATTAATTTGTTGTAATTACATTCGTTTTTTTTACTTACTGTGATTTGTTAAGAAATTTATATTTAGTTTACCTGTTGTTATGATCTTTACCAACCCTAGTTTTGACGTAGCTATAAGAAAAAATGAAAAATATTAATTCATTTCTTCCCGGGTCAAGAGCCCATGTTATGAGGCGACATTTTATATCACATATAATGAAAGAGCGGTGAAGTCATACCTAGCTGAAGATTGAATGATGCTCTTGAAGAGGCTTATTATTACACTGTTCTCTTCTTTATTTTTCAACTGAATAATCTCGGTTACCTGAAATGGTTATATTTACTTTATATTTTAAGGGGAAAGTATTATTTTATCAAAAAGACGAAAATGGTTTAATTTATTCGAGACATTATATGCAATCGTATAATGTAGTGCTCTATTTAACATGAAGTCCAAGTCAAGTTCATTGTTAGTGATTTCAGCTGTCCACTGGACGAAATAGTTTCCTTTCAATTCTCTATTATCCTGCCCTTGTTGTAGTTAGTTTACGCAATAAAACTTGAACATATTGGTTAGTATTTTGTTCGGCCTGGTGTTGACCAGGTAATAGTTATATTACCCTAATAATTAGAGTGAATAGGCTTTTATAAGTTATTGCGTTCAACATCTTAGATTTCATCACCACTTACCATCAGGTTGGATTGTTTTCAAGCATTAAATTATCTTAATAAAAAAAATTGTTTCTGCAAGGGATTGCATAATTGAAAGGCTAATAACAATAATGGGTGCACAATTATTAAATGATAATGACAATATATAAAAAATATTTTATTTGCCCATCAGTCAGTGCTTGAATACAATCACGTTTGATGGGTAGTGGGGATGTAGCTTCGGATGGTAAAGCACATTTATTAAATAATAGGGTTTTTACTCTTGGCTTACTTTTTACTCTTGACTTGAAGTGAGGTTTAGCTGACATTGGGCTGCTCGTGGGCTCAATTGTTGAAAATAAATGTTACGTCTGAGAACATGTGTTCACAATTTTAGAAAAGTTATATCGTTTAAGTCTTAAATCCGTATTATTTTTCAGCTAAGTTTATGAGAAATATCGTCTCCAGCGGAGGGTCATGACCGTTTATTATTCCAAGGTACATCGTTGCCCAGCGATGTGGACAGTTTAATTTCGTACATAGCAAGAAAACCCCGATTTCCAAACTGAGAATATTATTACTTGCTCATCCCTTTATACCGTTGTTGATATACTGAACAGAAGTTCTGGGTGATTAAACAGTAGATATATTTTAAAAATATCTTATAAGACAAGCAACTTTTGGCAACGTCAATAAAATCGTAATCTATAGAGTAATATTCAGTAGAATACAGTATAACTTTTTGGAATGTCATTTTAAGCTTTACAGCCTATTCTGTTATGTAAAACCGCATTTTTATTGTGACTATATTTTTATTTATAACTAGTGATCTTTACAGGTGACGACAAAACGAATTCCTTATTGTTTAGCGTTTGCTTTCACATTGTTATTTGCTTATCTGTTTGCTTGTTCATGCACTCATCGATTTAAAAATTGCCCTTTCCGAAGGTAACGAAGCCAGAGCCATAGTTTTAACGTAGAACCATGGAAAATAGACCTTCAATTTCTACAGTAACCTACAAATATTCCTAGTAACAATATTACAATTATGAATGTTATCCTACGTCAAATCTGTATTTGACGTTTTTTTGATGATGTTTTCGTCCAAATTGCTATGCCATAATGTAATGTATGCTATACTATAGAGCTTATTTAACTGAATTGAATCCACATCACAAGCGCCTAGTTTGCCACGTCTTTCCCAGCCCTTTACGGCAAATTGATTTGTGTTCAATATTCTTAGAGCGTTTCAAAATCGTGACCGTTCAAACGCCGAAAAGTGCTGCTGTTTACGTGTTGGATTTGTGGTTCGTGAAGAAATATATTTTATTCAGTTATATTTATAATTAAATAAATAAATAAAAATAAATTATGATAATAGATAAAAACGGTGTAAATATGCGATATATGTGCTGAGGTATCTTCTTATATATATTTTTTTTTAATTTAGAATACCTATCGGTGAGAGTAATTGAAATTAAATGTAAATATCTGCATCAAAAATTGTGTTTGAATTATTTATAAATTCTACCGTATATGTATATACATATTCACGTTTCAAATATTTAATTAAAATAATTTGTTTATTTTATCCTTTAAAGAACAAATATTAAAAATAGTTAGATTGAATGCCTGAAGGAAAATTCTGTAACGAATCTATTTATATACCTTCTAGTCTACAATATTAGGTGTTGATGATACTTATTTTTTTTGCATATTGTAAGTTAACTACTTTACTAAAATCTCGCCTGATGGTAAATGACAATGAATTAATTAAATAAAGCTTATTTACCCTTGACTTACGTTTATCCAAACAATAATTTATATAATAATGTACGGTAGATGTTATAAACATTTTTGTAAAATACAATTTTGTTACCTTAAAATTGCGTATCTAATAATACAGCATATTTTTATTTTGAAAACAAAACGTAATTTACTTCAAAGCTACGCTTAAACGAAGGTGGTATTATTTGTAAAATCAACAAACGCTGAAGTCTGCTCAAGCGTAGTTTAGAGAAAATGATACAAACAAACGAGATATAACATATTGAAGGAGATTTCCTGCGGGGATTGGAGTCGCCTTCACTAAAATTGGACGGCAAACTGAAGACAGAATGGCTTCGTTCTTTTCACCGCATTGTTTGAATAAGGGAGCTTCGATAAAAACGACTTTTCAATGCGTGGATATAAATTATTATTTTTGTTAAATAAGTCTGGTTTAATTATATTTCTTTTTATAAACTATAAAATACAATATGATAATATCAATATAATAGGATATAACATATTTTTTTTTATCATAATAAAGTGTAATATGGTTAAGTAAATGTTTCGTAATAAAAGAGTCCATTTGCAAGTTAGACTCTACTATTACTACTACTACGGGTACTATACTAAATACTAAGGGATACTAAGGGTATTTGTAAAACAACAAAATGTATTGGATGTAATTGCATAACTTTTTATATCGAACTAGGCACAATTAGCAAACTATATAACTTATCGTTCAGTCTTAGAGCGAGTCTAACTCATAACCAATTCCATCAAGGCGCATCTTTGTATCTGTCGTCATTATTACAACAAAGGATAGATAAAAGACAGAAAAATCAAGTTTTTTGCAGAAGTACCTCCATCAATGTTTTTATTATATGTTCAGATACCCAACATAATAACAGCACACATCAGTAATTGGATGGTTAAGAAATGAAATTAGCCCAATAAATTACCTTACATTAAAGGCAAAGTGATGGGACTTTCAGAGATTTATAAGCCCATTGGGTATTATGCAAGGGAGGACCCGCTTCGTTCATGGATTTACTGTTGAACATCTTTAGCCATAGAAAAACAAAACTAAGTACAAATAAAAGGCATAATTATAATAATATGTTAAGCTTGTACAAGCAAACTGTTTTGTGCCTAAGTGTATGAATAAAACACCTTGGATGGTTTTGAGATTTCATTATTATTATAAGTAGTACTCTTGATCTAATTATTATCTACATTTTATTCTAATCTTCTGTTTAACGAATTGTAACTATTCAAAATTATTTATATCCTCAAGATTGATATCTTTAGTTTTTATAGAAAGATATATAAAATAAATATAAACAATTGACAATCCTGCGAGGATCTAGATACAATTCAAGCCTAAAGAAAAAATAGTAAAAACTTCTCGGCTTTGAATACCGATTTCTTCGCTTTCAGTCGGAGTGCTAACTAAATCCTATCTTTGATATCACTTAAGTATCCTCTGTAACTGATTCCCCGCTTCAAGATTCAAGAGATTTTGTGGTTTAAACTTTACATTTTAGTGGACATTATGTAATACACTTTATCTTGTTATAATAATAATTTATGCGACTCGATTTTTTAATACTATACCAATTTACTTAGTTGATTTTTTTGCGCTCACTGCCTCATAGGGTAAATAAGTGTCGTCTGAGAGGGAACTTGCTTCGTTTGTTCTGATAATTCTGACGTTTGTTTCCCTTTGAGAAAAAGCTTATTGTGAAATCTTTCGATTTCAGTTCATCCCTGACTTAGGATTATTGACAGCTACACTAAGATTATCCACAAAATATCAAATTTTGCTACGTACCATTCGGAAGTGAATAGTTAAATATTTTCTTATACTGTCAAATATAGGACATACTCGTATTTACATAACCAAACCTAACATATGGAACATTATCCCAAGGACTTGGCGATATATAGTATTTATATAACTGAAGACAACTACATTTTTCCCCATTTTCTTCTTACTTGTATCTATATTTTATATTTATTCCTAAATTATAATAATTTTGAACAAAAATATTCATAGCGAAAGGCATACATTATTTTTTACACCATGACAATGTACCCACACGTATTTCGTATCTACGAACAGAATTATGAACGAGATATTTATATCCATTTTATCTTTAGCATGAAAGAATCCGTGTTTCAGGGTTTGACATTATTTTATGAAAGCTATCACAATTTCAAATAAACTAGAAATGCGATCGTTTAAATTAGTGCTGTGTTGTGAAATCAACAAAGAGGCAGTATCTTTTGTTTATGCAATGCTAAAATATAAATGTTGTTCTCCTTCGTACTGTTCCATTGTTTGATGTTTCTGCTTGCAAAGCTTTTTCTTCTGCTCTCTTTAGTTACTCACTCTCGCTTCACTTCAGGAAATATGATTATTACGTTCATATTTAGTAATGCCTCCTAAAAAAATGTTGTTAAATTTGACTCGAGTTTCATTAATTTTTTCATAATACTAGTTAGACTTAACCTAGGTACGCCTAAAATTAAAAATAGAACCCGCATTGTTTAACTGGTAGTATTTTAGTTCGTTGACTTTGAAACATGTTACTTTATAATAGCTGCAGCCACACAGTCAATATTTACTCAACAGTCAATCCTTAGTAAGTTACTAGGGTGCCAACTGTGATCAAAATCGTTTTAGTGGTTTTAGTGTGATATGCGGTCAGGCAGACGGACGCCGAAAAAAAAATTGTTATGATCTATATATCGATATGAAAGATTCATTAAGATTTCTAAAAATACTTAATCTAGAGATTCAGCCCCATTACAATTTTATTATTAGTATAGACTAAAATGTTTCTAATTCATACAACTAAAAGACATATTCCTAAAAACAATGCCAATGCTACATTTAAATATGAGGCATAGGTTTTTAAAGCAAAGCGAAAGTGGGTGACTAGTTGAAATTTTGGATATTGTGAACCGTACTTTTTTATCACTAACAGTATCAAAAGTTTACGGCATCGATTTTTTTTGTGAAATTTGGCACTCGCGAATCTGTTAAAAACTTACCTTTACAATATTAACGAGAACTGCTCGTATTCTGCTCGACGAACATCGATCGCTTCACTGTCCGCTTTCATACATTTTTCATCTACATTCTATATAATTATACGAAGTCGTGTATTAACCGCGGTAACGGTTTTATGTAAAATTTAAGTGCTCATAAAATACGTTTAATTTTATTTTAAAACATGTTTATTATTTTTTTTAGTTAGACTGTTTTTACTAGAACGGTTTCTACAGGGATTGTTCTTATTAGAATAATTTATACTACGATGGATTATGTGAGGTTTCAGTTCTGACACAGACGTTGTCCTTCCTTGTGATTTATTTCCTGAAGGCTGAAAGATAAAACCTTCTATATAAACCTCATTGACAACATTTTTTACTGAACTTTAAGGGTGTTTGAAGGAACTTGGTTCATCGTGATATGCAATAACATCATGTAACAATTTTCATGCTATAGCAAGTTTTATCAAATTCCTCATCATGAAAATTGTGCGTTTATATAATCGAACTTGTTATTGCTGTAGTTAAGTTAATAAAACATTAAAATGTTAATAATGCTAAACTGAAATTGCCATATAAAAATATACCTATTATGAAGTAAATGTACTAGTATTTTTTTATAATTTTCAAACATGACGTCTCATTTATTCAGCTCATTTTTGCTTAAAGGCATTCACAGTAAATCATCAGCTGTAATTTCAAAAATGTTATCTCAATAAACATGCCAATGTTCAGCTTCCTTTCTTATGTCCGATTTTTAAAAAAACTTTCGAATATCTTTTAAATACTCGCAATATTTATTATAATATAGCAATAAGCAGAGTTTAGAATCTTAACTGTTAAATCTTGTGTAGCATTTTCTTAATAATCGAATAAAGGGTATAATATTCCTTTTATTGATTTATTATATAAAAAAGTTGATCGAATCATTTCTAAATTGGATGAAAGAGATCTGATAAACTGGAAGGTGAATATCGGATTGAACCTGCACATAAATCAATATGTTGAACGTCACAAAACAATTAAAATGACACCTTATAAATAACTTAATCTGTGACATTAATGCATAATATTAGTTGATTATTTGCTCGTAGTGTGTAGCAAAATTTTAATACAAATTTTATGCACTCAAACACAGCATTCGTAATTTAAATAGACAGATGAAACTAGTTTGAGATGTCTTACTCTTGAGTATATTATGCTACCCAGGCGGTAACATTTTGAAACATTGCTCAACAACAAAGGCATACTTTCATTAAATATCACAAGCTGTTGTCACATCTGTCTCGATGCAGTTTTATCTAACTAGTAGCCTCCAGGAATATTTTAATACAGATCACGTCCCACGTGTTCATAGCTGTTTATCTTTTAAGAAGGGAGCTTTAACGTTTCCTCTAGATAATTTAAATATAATATTTCCGTTTCAGCCATAGTAAGTTGGACTCACATGGCCTAATCATGTGAAAAATAATTTATGGCAGGATTATAAGTCATTATAATAGTAATTTTATTAATGATAAAATCTATCTATATACTAGGTTGCGGCGAAAATAATTTGTCATACCTAATGGTTAACTGGATTATACGTATAACTAATTGAATATGAGAAAGGTTTACATTTTTGCTTTCTAACCGAAGTAAGCGACAAATCACAGAACTTTAATCTTTGTTTCCATACAATTTTCTTGAACCACATATTGTAATTTAAATTTATGGTCGCCACCCATAATTTACTTATTTTTTTCAGGTAAATTCTTAAAGCATACGTGCTTCGATGTATTCTGTATATATGTTTATTTGAATGAATGTCATAAATAAAACGCATACTAACTGACTGACATGGTTCGCCAGTTATGACTGGGTGGAAGTGGAAAAGATAAAAGCAGTGGATAAAATACGCAATAGAAAATATTATTTAGAAAAAATAAATGGTTGTTTATTAAACTCGTAATATCCGAGTATAAACTGAAGTTGCATTGTAACATGTCCATACTTAAATAAATACTTAATACTAATGCTCAACACGATTCTTTCATTTTGGATGTAAGATGAAGATCGCACTTTTTTATGTACATACAAATTTATGATATTACAAATATAATCTAGATTTATCGCGGTTCTCACTAAGGTAAGGAAGCAGTCCTAAAATTTCTCTTTTAGCTGCCACGTTGATTAAAACTAATTTTTATAATCCTTTTCTGGCACTCTTCAGGTCAAAACACAAATATTTCAAGGCTAGATAACAATTGATATCTATCGTCAATTCTGTGACCTACTTTCTTAAGACTCTCTACTCAAGTACATTGTCACTTGATTCTTATGAACCTCTTGATGTTTTGTCATTTCGTTTTTATATTTGTTTCGGTGAACATTAGTGTTTGCTTGTTGCTATTCTTTGATCTACATGCGGCTAACGACGGTACGTAGCACGTCGTCAGCAACTGACGTAACGTATTACAACTATCGTTTACGATCAATGAGGCACTGTCATGTCTAGCTTCTTAGTTACAACCCACGAACGACAATTGAAGGGCAAGAGCCACGTTTTCAGGTTTTATTAACTTGTAAGGACGCCATTGACTTGAAACTAAATTGATTTTTATTTGTGTATTTGACGTACTTTTAAAATTCGTGAATTTGTTCAATACTCCAATATTACTTTCAACTTTTACTTAGTTTGCTAGCTGGTATTATATTTCAAAGTGATACTCCTTCGGCTTTGGGATTCGATCCATCCTATGACTTCTCTGTAAATTAATGGTAACCATACTTTGTTTTTGGGAAACAGTGTCTATGGAGTTTTAAATTGCAGTTTTATGATATTACATTTGCGTCTGATTGACATTTTCATTGCCAATTAAAAATCGACATTCCCATGGAGAGATACAGTGCCTTGCGATACCAGGGCTAAATATTATATCTCTCAGTATAATAACAAAGTATTTGGTTAACACATGATATTATTTCGGCCGTATTAGGGCGGCCTAGAATACTCCCCCCAATCCCATGCTGGCAGAACAGGGTGTCGTAAGAGGCGACAGAAG
>DWPT01005502.1:0-12183 GCA_018251895.1 Agathymus mariae mariae
CGCTGACGTAGACCCCTTGCAGGTTGTCATAGACCCCTAGGGGTCGATATAGACCACTTTGGGAATCACTGGTCTAGTCGATAGTAGTCAGGCCAGGCAATTAAAATCTACAACCCTTGTTTTTTTTTCTTATAACATTTTTTTTACATAGAATAAGTTAATGTTTGAAAACAATCCCACCTTATGGAAAGTGGTGATAAAGTCTAAGATGTTGAACGCATCAACTAATTAAAGCCTATTCACTCTCCTCTTGAAGACTCCCACGTTGAAGAAAGGCGGGAACACCGACACGGGTAAATTCTTCGAGTCCTTTGCGGTGCGCACAATGAATGACGACACAAGCCGCGCCATCCGTATAGGTGGTACGTTCATAACGTAAGGATGGATATCTGCCGTACGTCGAGTTGTTCGATGGAGAAACGGCGATGGGTGAATTATTTCACACAATTACTGCGCACATTCTCGAAAAGGTAACCATTAGAAGACCGAGAGACCGACAACCCTGGGCCTGTGCTCAAGGCTTCGCAGATTAGTTCCGACCGTTCAGACTTTTTTCAAAAAGGTTAGGCTACAGAGCAAACCCTTAACCCGATCATCTTTGTTTTAGATTCAAATTGTAGCTGACTAAATTGCCCAGAGGAGCTTTTTCAAATTTTTGATATCATTCTTCGTTTCCAACATATCGGGCGCCAAAATCAAAAATTCGGAAAAACATGATATTTTTTTCATTCTTTCGGCCATATCTATTTTCTTTTTTGACTTGCTCGAATATTTTATTTTGCACCTTACAGCTCTTATAAATACGCGTCTTTTGAGCCTTTTTTGACTATCATATCTTCACAACTCTCCAAGATATAAGGGGATCGCACTTTTTCGTGAAATCGGGGCCTATACTGGAGCGAACGAAAAGACATTTTCAATGTCAAAAAATCTGGAAATTGATAACATTTCAAAAATATTTTTTACGAAAATCTCGATAAAAATGTGACTTTTACTTATCAGTTTTGATTACGGAAATGTTTCGTGGGAAAGTTCATTCTCGATACACCAATTGACTCACAGACAACGCATCGCCTAAACGACCATAGATAGAGGTGTGTTCTAAAATAATTATACTTCATATTTTTTGTTACGTACACTTCTCATTTTCTTCATAGTAAATTGCACCGGTGCCGAGGCGCGACGGGTTAGTAACTAATAATTTCGGTTTATAATTATACTCGCAGGATTTGTTAAGAACTAAACCGCAGAAAATATTAATATGGTAATTGAAGGCTCTAGTATATACAAACAATCGTTTGGACAAAACGAATGTATTGTGTAGTTATCACCTTAACCGCTCAAGCTGTTCAAAAGCTCCAAATAAAAGTTCATTTTTACTATTGGACCTATTTTGTACATAGTAGTGTAATTTATTTCATCTTTCGGTGCTTTGTTGCACAGATACGCTTTAAAAAGTACCTTCAAACCTTTAACAGACAAGTGATATTTTAAAAATACATGTAAAACGCCTCACCGAACCAGAAACTCCCCAGACTAAACTGTGAGACACATGCGTTCCAATGTTTACTACTCCTGTAAACACTACTCTGGATGTTCTCTATGCAAGAGTGAACTCTATTGCGGACCATTTAAGTGCCTTTCGTACCGAGCGAATGGAGATAACGTCGTTTTAAAACTACCGAGCAGGTATCGTAAACTATTCTATTTCTGATATATATCTGGTTTTAATCACAAATATCAAAGCCCCTCTCCTTTGATATTTAGAGTTTGCCAGCGCTGATGTTCATTACAGAATTTTTAGTTGGCAAAGAGAAGATCAACACTAAAAAATGAGCGTCAAGGTCATGACGTCAATATCATTACGCAAAATAGATTAATTGATCTGCGATGTGAGGATCTCCATCCATCCTTGAGACCGAGTCAACCCCTTCGGCTCGGAAAGTTATTATGTTGACTGGAGAGACTGGTGCAAAATTTCTCCTGTTAGAAGTTGCTGAGCCTGTTGCTGACGGCTTCATACTAGCCGTTTTAACTCCAACAGTACAAATCCAAGATATTAAAGCTAACACGTTCCTTCTAAAATCAACCGTGTAGTATCCCGGCTTTCGTTTTCAAGGGTAATAGATTGGTGGTACCACTCGAGTTGCGGACCGTTCGCTCGATTGCCGGTTGTATATATATCTATATTCTGATTTCAAAACTAAACAGATTTAGATAAATTGTTCACAAACCTTCACACATTCTTAACTTTTCAAGATTACATTGTTACTTACTGACCGAAACCGCGTGTTACCGTGATGGCTTACGTCAATCATAAGATTTCGACCGAGTTAGGGCGCGGAGGGGTGGTCGGATGTTGGATGTATGGCCACTGCTGGAAATATACCTGAGTGCTTCCATGCTTTGTATCCGTTTGTATGTTAATTGTAATTTTTGGGTAGTAGTCGTTAATTTATGTCGATCTTCGGGCAGTATACGAACTTTTGATATTTGGGTCGGTCGCTAACACATCACTAAGCCGTACAGGAGCAGAGGCGTGGAATTTACTTCAGGTCTCAGGAACGATGAAGAAAGAGCAGCGTTCGGCAGAAAGCCGCTAGCAACATAGAGCTCCAACACAATATTTATTTTAACTTGTTCGCTAGAACACCATACGTCGCGTCATTGACATTTCTTTGCTCCTTGAAACTGTGCTGCGTATTGATTCTTTGAATTTCTGCCAAAAATATTAATCTCGTGCTCCAGAAATAAATTTAATGTAACATCGATCCATTCCGTTAACATCGGTTTTTATTGGTCCAAAGCATAAACTTAAAATTATTTTTCTAGTACACATTTTTTAAATTTATCTCACTCAAGATTAGTTAATTTAGTTTCATTAAAAAAATTGTAGGTATTTATCTATCAAGAAACTGAACGCTATGCAGAGGGCTTTATTTACATGCTAAGACCAAAGGCATGCAACGAGACAGGATTCAGTTCGTTCAGTTCAGAAGGATCCGTGATGGGTTAAATGAGATTAGACAAAATTCTTAAGGTTGGGGATGTATCAAACAGCTATGTGACTCTATGCTACATTTTTTAACTAGATCGTGAAACTCGCTTGAATTTTACAACTTATCGCCATGCGATGTATGACGCTAGAGCGTCTGGAAACCGTCCGTCAGATTAATTCGATAGTCTCGCGTCGTGTCAATACTGAACATCTTAATGATATCAGTTGATACGAACAGGAATTGCTATGGCTTTCCATATTTTTGCTGATTCGAAGAAAATTTTATCGACGGAAAAAAAAGTCACGTATTACGTATAAGCTATAAGTTGTTACGTAATAATGTATGTCAGTAATATTGTTTATGATCATCACGAAATATTTACGGTGTAGGTACAGGTCTTCACCCGTCCTGGAGTCTGACCTAGCCTGCATGTAGTGCACCCCACTGAACAGTAGACGACGCAACGAGGCGACGTTCGGTCTCTCCTGTTGGCGATTCCTGGACTCTGCATGATTCAGTTTCACGCATGGTATTACGTTATTCCTGCATGGTATCAACCATCTTTATTCACGTGTTAAATGTCGGAAGCTCTTTATATGCTTCAAAAATAGGTTGAGAGATTTGGTCGTCCACGGGTTTGTGACACCTATGATATTTTGTCCATGATCGCCGGTGACCATATATCCAGGTTGACATAAAAAGATGCTCTACATGTTTAAAGACTAATACGTTTTTATAATTTATTTTTGCCTGAACTTTTAATACGATCTTTGAACTGACAGAATTGTTGAAACAAATTTTTAATAACTTATCTCATTTCCGAACCTTGTCGATTATTTGACTGTTACGTTAATCTGCTTCGATCGCTTTGTGACTGTGGCTATGAGTTACTATATCTCAAATTATTACACAATGCTGTGCGACATTACGTTTCACACTATGCTTTAACCGCTTAGTTACTCTGTGACTATTACTTTATCTGAAATGATTTCATCGCGCCCTGCAACATATCATAGAGCGACTCGCACTACACGAATTAAGTTAATGGATAATAATGGCTTATACCTGTAAACTAGACACCGATTAAAAATATATGTGAACACGTCCGACACGAGCACTGTGCATTAGCGCGATTAAATTTCGTTCAGGAAAATATTACTATTAGGAACCTTGATGTATGTATACTCTATATGTATTTTATATAAAATATAAACTATTGAAGAATATGGAATTCACAATACGATCAATAATAATATTTTTACAATTTGTGTTAAAACTTTTTTAACACAGACTTTTAAAAAATTACAAAATTATTATTGCTAGGGTCAAACTAAAAATTCTTAGAAAATCAAAAAATGGGCAAGCTAGCAAGTTATTTATTTTATTATACCTTTTCAAAATAGTGTCCATTCACATCAATATATCGCTGCGTTCGATAGAACCACCGAGAAAAGCACTTTGCCCACTCGTCCATAGGGATCTCTTCGACGGCCTTTTGACATGCAGCCACTGCTTCCTCGGCTTCTATAAAACGTATTCCTCTGAGTTTTTCTTTTATTTTAGTTTCTTATATATGCAAGGTCGGGGCTATATGACGGGTGACCCAGTAATTCCACGTCTGACTTAGCCAAATAGTCGATCGTTTGCTTGGCGTAGTGCGACGAGGCATTGTCGTGGTGAAGGAGAATCCTACTGCGAGGTCATTTCTCTCGAACTTTTTCCATGACAAGTGGTAAACATTTGTTAGTGTACCACTCTGCAGTAACTGTTTTTTGATACTCTAAAACAATTGTCGCGTAATGACCTGTCCTTCCGAAGAATGAGGCCATCATCTTTTTTCCCACGCATCCGACCTTCTTCACTATAGTTGGCAACTCTTCGAAAGGAAACCCCCACAAGTCAGTCTCTATCATACGCCGCACAACACTGATGTTATCTTCAGTCGTCGCCGTAGAAGGCCGTCCCTCACGCAGATTATCGGTGAGATTAGTGCGACCAAGTTTAAATTTATTAAACCAGTTGTAAACAGTGGTACGAGATGGGACTTCATCGTGAAAGGCCAATCAAAGTCTATCATAACTTTCTTGTTGACTTAAATGACATCGAAAGTCATAAGAAATTTTCTCGTGTTAAATTCATACTGACGTGACACAGGTAACTTTTGATTTGCCGCACAAAACGTAAAACAAATGACAAATGAATAAATTACATACTCAATAATATTAGCAAAGAGTTCCATTTTCAAAATTCAAACTTTTTTTTATTATATTCTTTACAAGTGGTCAGTTCTAAAAACATTTAGTGCGACCCTCGTACGGTATGCGCTCTCAAGTAGGGCTGCCCCTTCTATTGTCGCTCACTCATTTTTTTACATTATGATGTCCAGAAAGTCCAATATGAGCATCGTTAATATCAACTAAGCTTTCTGAGGTTGTTTCTAGAACGAATGGTAGCTAATCAGGCAGGTCGCGTACCCTATCATTACATCAGATCATCACAGCGACACCACACTGAGGACTTGGTGCTACAACCTCGTCCGTTAATTAGCAGAGCGGAGGTGGAGACGACGGATTGCACTTATATATTAATAAATAAGTAAATAAAGCTGAATTACCTATCAAAATTATTCCATTTTTTTTCTTTACAGATTTTTTCTTCGCTTCGTGTGGCCATGCACCCTCGGAGAAAGCACTCAGGTCGTAAGCTAACAAGATACAATTAAGTAAAATGTTTAACGCCGAGGAACTTATTTCAGAAAAGCCCTGAAAAATTTTGATAATGTGTTTTTGTGTTCAAAACCGACAAAAAATGTTGAGATAAACCATCCTGTGGTGAGTGGTGAATGCCATACATCCTCGAAAATTTATGGTGCGCAAGGATCTCATAGGGTCATAAGGAACCATGAAGAATCGTAACTTTGCTTGTTTTTTTTACTTGGCCATTAAAACATGTCAAAAGTATTTGTCATTAATATTTTTTCTCTAGTTAGTAGATCTATTCGTTTTTCTCTTTCCCCAGCTAGTAGTATTTAGTATCTTCTAAAATCGCAACTTATTTACTGCGTAATGTTAAATAACCTAATGGAGGTAAAGACGCAATGAAAAGCAATTGAAGTAAAGAAATACTTACGGTACGGTGCGCAAATATATAGGTCAAGGAAATAAACTACTCAGAGAATTGAAATATTTGTAGGCATAATAACGAAACAAATGCAAACGTGGAATATGAACGGAACGGCAGCAAGATGCCGGAGGGTTGCCAAAATCAATAGAAGTCGGAAACTGTGCCGACAGGTACGTCGCTTCGAGAGCTAAATATATGTATGTGTTGTCTAAAAAGTGCAGCGTATGAATTTACGAGGAGCTTGTTGCTGGAAATGTAACTTCTTATTTCATTTGTCACTTGTTTCCCGAAAAATGATTAACAACAACGTTGGAATAAGGGGAGTGGGATTAACGGGGGATGGGGAAATGGTCGTAAATTGAACTCGAGTTAAAACTTTCATTATCATCATGCTTTCTTTATCTGTAAGTTTGAAATGATTCAACGTGTGACGTGTTTGTGGCGTATTTGAGCAAGAAAAATGAGGAATATGTTTTCTGTTCTTCTATTATGACTAGGCGAGGAATATTTTAGTCTTCTTTTGTTAATATTATTAATTTAACTTGTAAATAAACTATTGCTGACTACGCTGTCCCTCACCCACCATTAATAAAATACAGGACGTTGTCTTAAATGCCAATTTACAATTATAAAAATTAAAGAGTTTCCTTGCACATTGCATTTGACCATTTTTATCACCACAAAATGAACTGTTACAGTTGGATTTATTTTTTACGGTATACATACATTCTCACGTAAAGGTTTAACTTGAGACGCTTATTAGACCAGTCCTTGTTGTTGATCTACATGCTGGCTCGGTTGGCTGGATGTAGGTGTGTGAATTGTGTATTGACACCTTCTAATCATGGTTCTTAACTTGTTAACGTCTCATACATACAGGGCACGGGTTCTCGGGAAGGAGGCCAATACTGTTATCCACCACGCAGTTAACAATTGGGAACAACGGCTTACCAAGTATTGCGACCCGCCTGAGGGTGGTCGCGCGATCAACTTCTGACAAATGTTGCTTAACTCGTGACTCTTATTTATTATCGACTTAACTGTCAAATCGTCACTTAAACGAAGAAGTAGGCACATTGCCTTTGAAGTTATTACATTATAAGCTTAATTAAAAACAGACCTATGGTATGGACAAAATCCCATAGTCCAATTAACTTGCTAACGGAGAGACGAGTTCCGGGTTAGTCGTCTTAAACGTTTGCACTCTGTATTTTTTTTTTTATTATTTCCTTGGGTGTAATAATACGACCTTGGAACGCCGTCTTCTTGGAAATTTAAGTGCGTCGTGTAAACTTTTATATATTGTCAAATAGAAGATCTTGAAGAATCTCAGGTACTTGGAGATTGCTAGTTCGTTATGGTTGTTCTTTTGTCCAATAATCACTGGTTTCATAAATCAAAATCTATGATTGAAAACGGTGACTCACACGCTTATTGAGCGTTTTACTGGTAAACGAAAATATTAGCTAATTCATTCAAAGTTTCATCATTATCCGCTAATAATAGTAGCCAATGAGAATCTACTTGGAAAAACTTCGGAACCAATGGTATGTCGACGAGAAAACTGTACAAGAAAAATTGAATTGTAAACCATGGTGAAGTAAACTTATAACCGATTACATTATATGCGTAGGCAAACCGTTCATTGCATTGACGTTAAAGTGGAAACCGCAAATTAAAGCGCAGTTTATTTTTGTTTCGAACAATTATATTAACAATGCTGCTACAATTAGTAGTGTGACTTCGTGGTTTGGAACGTGTGCTGTGTGTGTGTGTGCTGTGAATCGACGAGTGCGGCTTTTACTATTCATTTATCACGTATTTATAAACTCGTCTTGTTGGATGCATACCTACTTGGATTTCATAACTATGTTTAAATAGTCTACCGGTAAGAAACACACTTGAAATTCTAAACTTAGGTCATAGTAAGGCTCCTTTAATAATAACAATATTAAAAACAGTTTTTTTTTAAATATTTTATGGTAAGAACTTTTGTCCTCGGTTGAATTTTCATTTAAATTATATTCAAATTTAAATCTCATATAGAAACATACAGGCTATCTATGAGTTTTTTTCACTTATTTATTCTAGTAATATTAAATTTTTCGAGAGTGGATACTTATGAAATAAATATTTACGAACATTATAAGCAAATCAACTAATCAGTAATGTGAAGGCTAAAAACCACAGTCCACCGTGCAGTCACCCGCGGCGACCCATGAATAGATTATAGATACCCTCAGTTTTATAGGGTTCCTAAGATACTGGCCTAAGATAATGGTTGGCCTGGTTCCTAAGGTAATGGTTGAAACCATTCGGCTATAGGCCTAGCTTTTGTATCCAGCCAGTATTCAGTATCCTATAGTATGGTCGAAAATTCCAAATGTTGTGTCCATCTATTGTTGGCAATCCTCACCACGCCAGTGCCGTGGCGCCCTCTAACAACTTGTACCTACCAGATCTGCACCAGTAAGCGACGTTAGCCAATAAGCGAGTACTTCCCCCACCTAACAAAAGTGAGGACTAAGCTGATATTGCGTGCGCTAGCGCATTGTTAGGTGTACAAGCGTTGGGAATAGACATAATGATCTGTTCCAGACCTATGATTGTACAAAGTTGTATTTATTTAATAATGAGATAAAAGTGTGATTAAGTATCACTATACTTAATAAACCACTGTTTAATAAACCACTGTTTATTATATGATTAGTTAATACTATAATATTATAGTAGATAATATTATAAAAAGCGAGTACAAATTTTATGAGCTTGTGTATATGTGGAACAAAATTTTTTTCACCATGCTAAAGACACATTATTTAGATTGAATATAAAAAAATTCCGGATGGATATATTTTTTCAGGGCGCGCCCCTAGTATTTTGTGAAAGTGCGCGCGTAACCACAGTGGCTGGTTTATTAAAGATGTCAACCATTAAACCATAAATTATCGGAAATGAAGTGTTTTGATAATCTAATTACAACCCTCCAGATCCCCGAGTGAAGTCCCTCGACACTAATGACTTCAAGGCGGACCGTCACGATGACATAACTTTTATCAAACGATCCTTTGGCAATACTTTGCTCGTCTAACTTTGTTTTTAGTTCGCAGCTTCCGAGTAAATTTAAAACAATGGTCAGTGAACGACTAGACCTGGCTGGTGAGTCATTAACGCCTTCTTTCGACGTTCGTAGCGTCCGAAGCGGGACCGACTCGTTGTTGACCAAAAAGGAAGCGTGAACCAGTAAGGGAAAATGTTAAAATTAAAACGTTGAAAATATTTGACGGTTGATTTTAGAATAATCTGGGTAGTAACGTACCACTACATTCAAGTGTCATAATTAAGTTGGGTCCTTCGTCATGAAGGATCGCCTCGTTCGTAGATCATTGGGATGCCCCACGAGGAGGGGAGATTGGTAACAGCGGCGGGTGGAGTCTCGTAAACCGTAAAAGTGTCAATAAAGCTAAGTTTCACCTTGAAGCTCTATTTGTTGCCCTGCCAGCTGACTATAGTGTTTTGAGTTCGTTACGAGTTCGTGCGTTTTGAGTTGGTTTCAGACGATTAACAGTAAGTTAGTCTGATGATCGAGGGAAATCTTTAGAAGAGGCGTATTGTTGTGAACGAGTAGGTTTTATAGGTAATCTATCAAAATATTTATGTCGATCCATAAGAAATAGCTTAATAATTTAAAAATTAATCACCCGTTCAGGATCGGAGTTCGGAATCCGATATCAATGCGAACCTTCGAAGTTGTACTTATTTGAAATGTATTATCGCTTATTATGATGAAGGAAATCACCATATCTACATCTGCACCTGACAGATCCCATAGTATTTTCGGATTTTCAAAATACCCCTTATTTGGAGAAAGTAAAACATAGTGCGATATTTAATGTATACAGATTCACAAGACAAAAGTAACTGGATTTTTATAAACTTCCTGATTATCCTATCCTCGTGAATCTAATGGTATAGTGAGTGAGTGATACAGGTGAGTCAAGTGAAGTGGGAGTGAACATAAGTATGATAGGCAAGCGCAATGAATGGAAGGAAAAGACAATGCGCCGACCCCATACGATGGGGTAAGATAAGGCAGATGATGAATGATAGTTTAGTCAAACACACCATAAAAACAGTAATGTGGGATCATTTCAACAGTGAAACAGGATATTCTAGTGCAAGTAGTTAGGCAATAGTGCATATTACAGTTATTGTTACACTCCAGGTCAATTTTGGTACATAAAGGTACTCGTGACGTGACCCCTTACGCGAGTCGCGTGACCAGTGGCCACCAACGAATACCACTAATTGAATTAGCTAATATAAATTGCAATTCCATCCACTTAACCTATCCGTCTGTCCATCGTAAAAGACCCCCGCCCGCTTTCAATTAGTTGCTTTATCTTTATTGCTAGTTTTGATCAATTTTAGGGATAGGCTGTAGATTGAAAGATTGCTTTCTTGTTATGCTATATGTCTACTGTTTTGTAAGTGTAAAGAAACTGATGATCGGTCGCAGTGTCCGACTCGGAGAGCCTCTTGTAATACGAGTCCCCAGCTTCCTTTTAGGTCGACTTCGGCTTTCGGCCTGTGGTGTTACTGAAGCCATAGACAACGGCACTTATTAAGTGTACCTTCTGATACCTTGGTGGACATTAAAAATATGTATGATAGTATTAATAATAATAGTATTTTTATTACAAGGTTATTGTAGTAACTTAAAAAAAACATACATCTCTTTTTAATATTCCATTTCCTATTATATTTATTTGGAACCTTTATAATATTATATTCAAAAATCATGGATTATTAATCGACTTCCAAAAAGAAGACATATCAAAATTAGTGTCTATGTATTTTTTATGTATGGTCAGCTATAAATGTATGTTTAGCTCCGTTGTTTATGAACTGACTTTGATGTATATTTTTTTACTGTGTAAAAGATAGCTAGGAGTGGGTTCTCTTTAGTATGGGGAGGATCTGATAATAGGTTCTGAAGATAAAGAATGGAAGAAGAAATAATTTTCAATAGATCGCAATATTTCAGCCATTTTTAAAGATATTGCTGTGTTTGGTAACGTTATCATTGATCCAAAATCATCTGTGTCTAATAAGTCTTGGAAACAAAAATCTAACTCCACAAACATTAGAATAATCCAACTGTGTTTTGAATTGTATGCTCTTGGTTGCTATTGTTATATTGCAAAAACATTATCGAAGTGTTTGCATCTAGAAGTCATTATCTCATGAACTGATGACTAAACAGCAACAGCACCTTTTAATAATTAGGACTTAAGGGATTTGATTATCCCTTTATATGTACAATATCATTGTGTAATATCGTATTTAATACATAATTCTGACTGGATGATGTGTACAAGGCGCAATCCTCTCTCCTTTGTTAATTAGCTGCTCTTATCTGAATCACCATTGATAAATAAGCCCATTTATAATATTAACAATGACCCGAAAGGTTTAGCTGAGTGGTCTTATAAGTTCGGTATTAAAGGTAACGCGAACAAATTTCAAGCGACTGTTATAGTAGTCGGCAGATCGTTAACGTTAACCTAGGATCTGTCACTCCTATACTGTTCTACGGTTTTGTTATGCCGTTTTCACCGACGGTTAAATCTTTGGGCGTGTATCTTAGTAATCGTAGTTAGACTACACACATTCGGGAAGTCTGCCGTTCCGCTACAGTGAAATTCTGTGTACTTAATCGGCTGAGAAAATTCCTACCAGTGAAGGTAAAATTGACACCGGTGCAGGCTTTAATTTTTCCCATAATTGATCATGGAAATGTGTGTATCGTTGCGCCTAATGAGAATCTGCTCGATAAACTGGATCGCGTTATTTGTAACTGTGTCCGTCTCGTTTTTTGTCTTCGTAAATTCGTGTTTCTTCTTATCGTACGCAGTTGAAATAGCTTTCCATTCGGTAACAAAGACATTTAAGAGTACTTTTTCAAACTCCACTCTATTCTATATAACCATACTCCTCAGTACCTGCAACAATGGTTACAGTTCTTGCATAATACTCATGAACGGCAACTTCGATCTTC
>DWPT01005503.1:0-12183 GCA_018251895.1 Agathymus mariae mariae
CTTCACAGAGAAGAATGTTGTCAACCAAAGATATTTTTGTATGGCTCTGGTGCCAACAACCCGTTAGTGATCCATTGCAGACCATGGATCAAGACTATTACCCTCGTACTTAACAAGGGGCCAAGCTATGCTAAGTAATACTACTAAGGAGTTTGTAACCTAACCCAACCAAGGTTTTCATCTAAGACATCTAGCTCTAGGTCAAAGTACGACTTAAAAATCGCAACATTGCTTCTTAACATAATAACAGCTTCAGACCTTCATTCGCAAATGCTAAACAATTAAATTGTTAGTGTTAATAATTTTTAATTGTTGGTTATCTACATTGTGTAATTATTCCAATTTATCGCCAATATGTTTGTGCTTTGTGTCAATCACAGCAATCTTACTTGGGAGTCCCCGGCACACATCTCTCATCTGCCCACGGTATATCAATTTGACCCGTAGACAGGGACATACCCCACGGTGTTCAATACGCCAGAAGTTCAAAAAGTATTAAGCAAGTTAAATAATAATTTTGAGGAAATTGACACACTGTAATTGTATTGTGGATAAAATGGTAATTATACTGCTCAAACAGCCAGCAACAATTTTAAATCTTACCAATTATTATGCAATTGATCTCAAGGAAAAAGATTAATAATTTGCTCGCAAGAATTTTAAGTAAATTATTCGCAGTAAATACCTTATGTATTTTGTTTATTATTATAAGGGAAGCTGTGTAATCAGGATATCTCTTATCTTAGGAGAACTATGTGCAGTCTAAATTAGTCATGCGAGGACTGGAAATAGATTAGTCGTCCATTACTCATGTCATCTTGATACATTTTGAAGTTTTCGAATTTCGTGTTGACTTCGAAATATACATTGAAAATTATTTATATTGACGTCAATATACATTGTCTAGGCTCCCTATTGTTGACTGATCACATAGCCTGGTTCTAATAATCCTATATACGCCCCTTCGATGTTACCATAGTCTCATCGTAATGTGTATTTTGTCGTGTACACAGAATATCCTTTGAGTTAACTTAAAAAAAAAGATTAAGAGCTCATTTACTGGATGGTCACCAGTAAGTTAGTTATTCGTTCGTCATCTGTTATGTATTTATATATATACTTATAATATAATAGATATAGTTATGTATGTACGTAATTTATATTTATTTAAAGATGTATGTTTGTATAATATGGTCAACTAAATAAAAATCTAATTATCAATACACTCCAAAATCGCAAATGCACATCGAAGACTGAACCAGCGTCCCGTTTGCGTTACCCGAAATTTTTGTACAGGTGCAGACCTTTTTTTTCTTCAGGGTAAACCTTTTGAAAGTTGGTAACCGGTGCCGTTAGAACGACGCCGGGTTATGTGGGATTTTATCGCACTAAAACCCCTACCCTATAAACGCACTTAAACTCGGCACTACATAAAGGGCTCCGGGATCACCGACAGAACGCAACCGGAGAGCAGACTTAGACCTAAGAAATAAGTAAATTTTCGACAGCCGTAGTTCACTCAAAATACTGAATACTTTTCTTTTACTTCACATTTGATATAAAAGTGTCTTGACAAACAGCAAAATATATACAATAACATATGATTTATTGAACCAGGAGGCTACAGCGGCACCAGATCTGCTAGATCCACCAGTACATCCTTCGTCGAACCCAGTGTTATACTGGGTAAGCTATTGAAATTAATCAAATATTTTTCTTTATTATTTTCTTATAACAGTCATTTTCATTTCAACCCATCAAGTAAAATTTTGAACGCAACATTTATATACTTTGAATTAATTTGCTGATCTGATCAACTCAAATAATGAGGAAATAACATTTAGTACAAGTAGTTGTTACTTTGTGGAAGTCAACTGATATAATAATAATAATATTAAACATGCAAAGGGCTAGCGGATGTTGTCGAAGTAGATTATTACTAATTCATGATAATGATGGGTTTTGTGTATAAACTAATCAAAGAGACACTAAGTATTCACCAACTAGATAATTGAAAGACTCCTCTGATTGGTGAAATTTACTATGTCTACTGTGTAAGGAGGGGATCAGCTCGTAAAACATACTCAATTGCTGATGGCGTAACACGATGCAATAACTCATTTACGATTCCGTTTATGTAACAAAAACTATATTTTATAACATCAATCGCACTTATGTTTGTCCGTCTGTCACATACAATTCTCTGAATCTTCTGGATGGTCAGACCCAAAAATTTTGTAAAAAATATAGTTACAAATACATGCCTCTAGTTTATAGGACGATCTACATGATCTTAAATCTGTCCACGTGAAATCGAAAATAATTCTCATTTCACAATACAATCGGAGTCCTATACATGTCTATACATGTCATGAGTTTATGTATGTTGCAGCAATATCAGAGGGTAGAGGCATGGCTCGCGGCGAGATCGGCATGGCGGCCGTGGATCTGAAGCATCCCCACTTGGTACTGTGTCAGTTTAGCGACACTCTCCTCTACACGCACACCCTAACAAAGATCAACTATTTCAATCCTGTTGAGGTAAGTAGGTAAACAGAGAAGTCTAGAAATTTCTGGACCATGTATAAGACTATTTTCTAATCATTTTATCTTGCTTTGACATGTTTTATAGTAATAATAAAGTTATAACGGGAAGTACCAGTACATTAAATATATATATTTTTTATTTTAATGTGGATGACTTATATTTATATATTATAGAAACGGATCTATTCCCACAGCATAAAAGATAAAAGTTAATGTCGAAGTTCTATTAAGAATGATAATGAATAATAATGAAGCGTTTGTGTAGTTGATCCAATAAATAAAAATATTTCTAATTTAAATATCACTTAGAATAGTCACGTAAGAGTTAAATGGGGTAATAGAATACAATAAGAAGCGCCTGACGAAAGTGAATATCAAACCTTGGTGCGGGCATGATAACAAAAGTAACGATTTTGCTTCTCCGAGTGTAGCGAGCGTGGATTACCAGTTCCAATATAAATCTTCAATCTCCTTATACATCTTCGTTTGACCATCAAATATTCTACAATGGGAGACAAGTGTCATCATCTACCGCAGATAATAGTCCCGCACACGTTCTGCGAGGGCACCAAAGCGAGCCAGCTGTGGCAGCTGGTCCGCGAGCAGCGGCCGCACTGCACCGTAACCGCTGTGCAGCGTCGGCACTTCAACGATGCGGCCGCGCGCCAGCAGATCCAGAGCCTCTGCGCGCCGCAGTACGCCAGCGTCTACTTACAGGTGTTGCACAAGTACGAATTGCTATCTCTCTCTCGCACTACAACTTGTTTCTGCGACGGTCGTAATTCTGTTACACCTGGTATCTCTGTCTGCTACAGATGTACGAAATAACAGGTCATATAACATTATCACTTCATGAGCTGAACTTCTCATCTCTTATTGGAACAAAACTCCACAGATTTTACGCTCTGACTGCAGCCGCGGCGGTGTTGAAATACGTGGAATATATTCAATGCATTGTGTTCGCTAGACAGTCATTGAAGATCGAGTACCATTCCTCTGAGAACACCATGATTATAGGTAGGATATTTGAAACTTACAAAACTTATACACTTATAAATTTCGATTGTAAATTTGGAGTATGCTTACTCGGTGATTTATATAGTTTGGTTATTGTGTAATTAAATATGAACTCAGTTGGTGAGCGAAGGGTCCCGGGTTCAATTCGGGGCAGACGTTTGACGGATAAATGTTCGTTCGGGTTATGGTTGTTTGCTATATCTAATTGCGTCTGTCCATACCACTCACAGCACAGAGAATCCAAGACAGACAATAAATATACTATATTCCCGGCTAAATATGATGTCTTCAAAAGGAGTGTGAGTAGACTTACATAAATTAATGTGTCCAATATCTTAGACTACGGAAGTCTGTTGGCTCACAGTCGACTTGAAGGCGAATGGGGCTATTTCCAACGCGTGCACACGTCCACTCGTCCACGCGTGCGTGTGTGCGGGGTAAATGTAGATGTTTATATTGCCGACCCAGGATAAGTAAAGGAAAAGATTTTGTCTCTCTCTCATACTTGAAAAATTTAGAACGCAATTCAAGTCGTTGGTGTCGCTGATTAAGAGGTTAGAAATTTGTTGAAAAAGTTTTGTTTACTATGTGAAAATTGATACAACTCAGTGGTTTAATTTATTGAAAGCAATATAAAAAATTATTAATAATAAGTTTTGTTAAAATAAAAGATAAACAATCGACTGTAAAATTACGTTATCTTATATAAAAATAAATAAAATAACGAATAGCCGACTTATAGTAAAATGTAATCGCTCGGCATCAGTATGACCAACGTCGCGGGCCCAAAATAATGGTATAGAAGAAGATTGGTGAATCCACGTTGATTCAAAAATATTTTCTTACATAAACACACGAGTTTACTATTAAGTTTGCTTAAACGTTAACCAAACAATGAACTAACCGTATAACAAACTCGAAAATTTTAAAGTAACACTAGAAAAAAATCTTCAATTAAATAGTTCTAATTTATTCCGACCACATCGGATTTCTCCCAACATTTCCGCGGTCTCCTCCATTCAAGACGTAGGAACAGCCGTGCAGTTGGAACTGGTGCAGCCCTTGGTCCCATCAGCGGGCCCCACGTGTTGTTTGCTCGGCGTGTTAGGGCCTACGTACACGGTGGGCGGCATTCGGGCACTCAGAGCCGCCCTACTCCAGCCCTCGTGCGACAGAACATTCATTGAAGCGAGACAGGACGCCGTTCAAGAATTAATTGAAAGCGATACAGGACTCGCGGTGGATTTGCAGGTACTTTAAGTTTGCTGTAATTTTCAATAAGATAAAATTCTGTTATGATGCAATAAGATTAATTTTTGGAGACAATATTAGACATAGAGGTTGAACTTGTTCAAATTAAATTGTAAATTTTGACACACGGCAATAAGTCGGCCAAGTTGCATTTTCATAATATACAACGTTGTGGTAAAATAATTTGCGTCTTATTAATGATTTTGAACATAAATCGCAACTTTGGCTATTGGGGCACCGCGACACCGCCCATTCAGCAAGGTTCACATATCGCTATAAATAAACAAGAAGCCGGCTGATGTCTTAACACAGAAAAATGTATGTTTCTTTGTCTCTTAACTCGCATTTGTTAAAAGTAAAGATAGAATAATAAATAGAAAATTATGATTCACTGAAGATGCTGCAGTTAGCGAAATTAATGTAGATTGTACATAAACGAATTAACTTGTCAGTTTTTTAGACACCGCACGCGTTCACATACAACTGTTTTGGCGAATAGTTTTGTATTTTGGTAGTAAGCTTTTTTCTGTACAATGCTTACCATAATACGAATGTTCAGTTGTACAGGGAATCACCTAATGCAAATATCATTATTTTTTTCTGCTCCATGTTTTCCTTTAACCACCTCCTACGAGTAGCTAAACAACATCCACGATGACTTGACCATAACGTAACTGCAGAAAAATTGTTAATTATTATTTCCTTTAAACATACTTCTAAACTTATCTATTACGGACACTGTGTACATACAGCGAAGCGGCATGTACTTAACATTTTATTTTTATAACATTATTTTAACCACATTCATGTGACTGTTGCGAATTAAAAAAACGTACCTACATACAGAAATCACAGAACGCTCTCTTGTTAGACGTGGACATATACAAATTAGACATCATACAAATCCGTACAGCATCCGAAAAGTCTAGAGGAAAAATATTTCTCATATCACATAAACATCTGTCACCCTAATCATATCCGGGATTCCTTGTTCAACAGGCAAGATCACCAAGTAAGATACTTATATCTGTATTATATGGTCTTAGCCATATAAGATTAGTAACAAATATCGCTGTGGAATATAAAAATCTGTGTCCACGACATTTTAAATGTCATACATTTTTTTCTTTATCAGAACGTATTAAAAAAGCTGTCGGAAGTAGACAAAATATTGTTTCTATGTATGGAAAGTCCAAACTCAAACGCGGATAAATTCGGAGAAGCGCAAATCACACAGACTCTACTGTTGAAAACCACCATGGACTTGGTGCCGAACTTGGTGGACGCGCTCAAAGACGCCGAGAGCACACAGTTGAGGAAGATTAAAATGGTAATCTTAGGCAATAAATAGCTAACAGAAGTGTACAATAAAAATAGAAGAATACTGTTGTTAACATGACTGTGTGAAAGAAAGAATAAATAATATATAAACGTTCACACTCTCACACCCCACACTGGTTGGCCTGTGTTGATGGTGGCATGACACACAAATATGACATCACAACCACCTATGATCCGAGATCAAACATTTATCTATCACATAAATCTGCATCGATCGGATGATCGGATCGAACCCGGGACCGCTCGCTCAGCACAGGATCACTACCAACTGAGCTTACAGCTCGTCACTAGTCACTTAAATAAAACATTTATATGAGACTCAAATTATATTGATATATAATATATATCGGTCATTAACAAGCCTGTACACCGGTTTTTTTCTTGACGACAATATTCGGGTAACCCCCGGTTATTACACATGTCTATGGGCGGCAGTAATCTCACCGGTGGCACTCGTTTGCCCCAAAAAATATTGTTGATACAAACCTTATTCCTATGTCAAGAGGCAGGATTGAATCGTGCTATGCATCCAGAGGTCCTATACGATAATATTCAAAGAGCCTTTTAAATAACAATAAGAACAGGTTTTAACGTACCCTGTGAAACACGGGTGCGTGTCACGTGATGGGAATGGCTCAAATAATGTTGCACTATGGGTCACCCAATCAACGGATCTCACCACTGAATTACTTGGTCCATTACATTAAGGAATCAAATGTAATATAATTGATATTACTAGAAAGACGTTCAAGTTTTATTGTCCCCTACATACATTGCCTTGACTACAATAGGATCTAGAAAACACCAGCTACAAAGAAATTGCCGACCGCATACGGAATGTTATCCAAGATGACGCTCACGCCGAAAAAGGCGCCATGGGCAGCCTTCAACGTTGCTTTGCAGTCAAACCAGAGATCAACGGGCTGCTAGACGTAGCCAGGAGAATGTATTCGGAGCTCATAGAAGACATACAGAAGATCGTGGAGAATCTGAGCGAGACGTACGATCTCCCGTTGAGAATGAACCAAAATGTAATGAAAGGTTTCCACATAGTGCTGCCCGTCGCTCCCAAGAACAGAAGACATTTCAATGTGGAGGATTTGCCACCTGTTTTTATACAGGTAATTTAATCATACTATTACGTTGTACTAAGGATCGATTTAAAGGTTTATTTACATAACCGGCAAATAATTCACGTCAGAAAAACTACTCCTTACGTATTAGTTAGCATCTGCGATATTTTAAGATTGACTTCTTCTCGTTCAGTGAATTACGAATATATTAATTTATAACTTTTTATCTATGGACGGACTGAAATGAAACGAACTTTAAACGTCAAGTGATGCTTATTTTTAATATATGTTTAGATATTGTCAATAAAGTAACTGGAAACGCCTCGACGTTTCTTTAAAGTCGTAGGATATGCAATGATAGGTCGTTGGATATTCTGTAAATTCTATATATTTAGTTCTACTAGTAACATTGTTCCAAGGTGGTGTTCAACGGAGCTCATGTCACGATGTCGACGGAGGAGGTGGTGGTACTAGACCACCAAGCTAAAGAGGCACTCAACGAAATACAGAAAATGACGAACATGTAAAAATTTATTCAATTTCTCTTCTTCAATTTCGACCTCGTAGCCTATTTGGTAGTGACCCTGTCTGCCGAGTGTCCTGGTTCGATTCCTGGCCGGATACGATGGGTTTTAATAGCAATAATAATAATGGTGAAACATATAAATTTTTTATTTTTATTTTAAACCACAAAATTATAATTGAAAAAAACGTCAAAATGTCTTATAACGTCTTATAACGAAAATTTCACTAGTCCACATATTAGTTCTACCCATGATAAACCACGCCGGTGCCTGGTTTTTGGACGTCACTAAGGAACTCGTAAATAAACTTGACCGCTTGCATACCTTGTCTTTTCGCTATATTTGCGGACTCAAAAAGTTCGATCGAATAACCCAATTTTGCAATAATCTTATTGGTTTCTACCTCGAACTCGCAGCAGTGATAGTAATTTCGACTTCGGTCTCCTGAAAAAGTAGCGCCCTTGTACGATTTACCATACCCATATATTACCATACCATGTATTGCTACCTATAAATATGTGCATAAAAAAAATAATTGCCGAGTTATATTAAACTAAATTCAATTTAATTACAGCGTAATATCAGCTCTACTTAAAGAACTCCGACCATTCATGTCCAGTCTTTATTCACTGTGCGAGAATGTTGCCGAGTTAGATATAATGCTAGCTATGGCTCAGGTGATGACGACATTATTATTTCAGTATTATTGTTTTTGGGAACAATAAATACGGTTAATAGCCATCCTTTTCAGTTGACGACCCGGTAGAAGTTTTTTTTATGGAAACAGCCGACAAGCAGTCGAGCCGCTTGATGGTAAGTGGTCACCGTCGTCAATGGACATTTGTAACACTAAGGACATTACTGATGCTTAGAAATAAGAAGAAAGTACTGGCTCTGATCTCCCCAGCCGGAGCACGAGTCGTTTGGCGACTGACTCAAGCAGGAGGGTGGTAGCCGGCCAGGGAGGGTTATAGGAGGATTGAGATTTGGGACTGAAGCAGTCGGTCAGTGGACACCGCCTATCGAAATCAGTAAAACCAAAGGTGTCATTCGACGTGTTGCCGTCCAAGGCTGGCGCCCGCAGCTCCGTTAATTGTTCAGCGAATTCAATAAGCGAAGTTGGTTGGCTTACACTGTAAATGTGGCCCTCCGAATCTAGTCTCTAAATGAAGATATACAACACTATATACTCATTATAAAACAATAACGAAGCTAAATTTTTGCATCGAATATTTTTTGGAATATTTAAAATGAGTGAACTTTTTTATCGGTGTATAGTGACACACATATTTCTTTGACACTAAAATCACTCAATAGCTACAGATGATTCTTGGCATATTTAGATTTTATCGGTCAAGATCTAGGATTGTTCTCTGTTTTCGCGGAATTTTCCAAAGCGATCAGCCAGGCTATTGGTTAATGATTACAAAATATCAGGCCAGCAGCATAGGGTCATACGTGAGGCCCGAGTTCAACAGCTACCTGGACGTACGCAACAGCGTTCATCCCCTGCTGGATTACAACAGTCACGTCATGCCGGTACCTAATGACGTAGTAAGTTATATTAGATTTCGTATCATTGAACAGAACGTACAGCAACAGAGAGAGATAACAAGAGAAAGCTTATTCATGAGGCTCGTATGATAGATTTATTTAAACATGGCGATGATAGTAACGTGGCAATATAAGTATGGAAGTACGCTTATTTCAGGACAGATATGAAATGACCAAGTTAATGGGGTCATACGGTTTAATAACAATGACTCGTCAAGATTTAGATATCGATGTTTGGCCATATCATTAATACCTAATTGATAAAAAAATGTGATGTAAGCATTACGTTATAACTATTGCATTAATTGGTTTATTCCACGGGGGAATCTCTTGGAATATATACAGATATTCAATTCTCGCGGTCGAAATCCAACCACAAGTTTTAAATAAAAGACTTTTTCTGTTAAGAACTAAAACTCGTCAATAGCTACGAATAAAAAAATCGGTTGACAATATAGAAATATTAATATTTTAAATATTTTTCCTTCAACGTGGTAAAATTAAGTAGATAATATAAATAAAATTCTCCGTCTTCCAGTTTGCGACACCTGAATATAACTTCACAGTGATCACAGGGCCGAACATGGGAGGCAAAAGTGTGTATATAAAGCAGATTGCCATTCTTCAAATCATGGCGCAGGTCAGTTTATTATAAGCCGTCGCCGGCACCCTCTTGTACGTGTGCTTGTTTTTACCATGCATAATTCAGAAACTATTCTGGACCCCATTTTCCCGTCCTCGGTGGTTTAATATTGACTACTGCCAAAATAGAATTAAATAATTATTTACAAGTAAACATTAATCTATTCAAACTGTATGCAAAGTTACAAAAATTCAAATGTAACTAGCTTACGACGCTAATTTTAAACCCCAAAATATCAATCAGTTCAAACGCTGAAAATACTAAGTGGATGAACGTAAAATAAGTGTAGATTGAAAAATATGACATATATTAACCGACATTTTGGTGTTTGAATAAATAATTTTAAATTAAGGAAGTTAAATATGCGAGTGTCGTTTGTCCTTCAACTTTAGTTGGGTTGCTTCGTGCCCGCCACGAACGCTGTATTTCGACTGAGCGATAGAATATTCTCGAGAATCGGTTTCAACGACAGTGTTGAATTGAACGCTTCGTCATACGTTTTAGAGGTGGGTTGCACATTATCGTCCATGAGATACATTCGGTGCCGCAGCACCGTACATGATACACTGTTAAAGGAAAACATAGCGCAAGGTTAAAAATAAATGCGACAGTATACTAACTTATTGTACATTAAAAAAAAAAAACTCCTCGGGAGTTGCTTGCCGCTTCTTCCGAGACCAATCGCGGTAGGGATTTGTTGAAGCGATGGCGTAGTTTGAATGTTCGAAAAGTGTTTGTAAAAACCAACTTCGAATAAATATTATTTCATTTCATTAGACGATTGGACCCGTCGTTTCGGGCCGAGACACGTGTTGCTATGTTTCTATTTATTACTAGCGGTCCGTCTAGACATTTTTCTGGATCAACAATTAATTATTATACATAATATTATGCACTTGATATATAGCCTGTGTCCATTTGGAATAGCGCTCCTTTGAAATGGTAAAATAATTGTTCATAGAGGTGCCGTGGCTCCTTTACGTACACAAACTAACAAAATTCACGCTCTCTCTTTAAAATATTTATACAGATAAGTGCATGTTCCTCTGTAAATTGTTAAAGTAATATGCCACCTCAATAATGATGGATGTTTGCAATGCTTCATATAATTAGCTAGCAAGTAGAACAGTAAAAGATGAAATTAAATAAGTACAAAATTGCAGATGAAGGAAATGCAGCACATATTACAAGGCTTAACGTCAACCAGCTTGGTAATAGTCGATGAGCTCTGCAGGTAATCTCAGTACATAGTTATAGATCATGTGCCTTCATCACATCATATCACACAATCACCAACTAATATGAATATATTTTATGTACATATTTGCTTGTTTCGTGCGTTATGAATAACATCACTCAAATCGATGTACTAGATTCGAATGAAGTTAACAAAATCGATGCTTGTACTGCATTAAAAATAGTGAGGTGAAGTTAGATGACCTACGGTGGCGACCCTAATCATCCGCAATTTTTCTTGAGTTGTGAAATATTTTAGTTTTTTTTTTTTAATATAAAGTAAAAATGTTGATTTGGAAAATAATCGAGAGAAAGATGTAAACGTAGTAATTACCGTAGTCGCACTGTGGAGTAATAAAGCAGGTTGAACTTTGTTCTCCCTTACAGGGACCTGAACTTGAATTCTGAACGCACTTGTAACTTTTCAGTTATTTGCGCAGTATAAATATATTATTGCTTGTTTCGATGAAGGAAAACATCGGAGTGACATACATACCTGGGTGTTCTACATATAGTATCTGAAGTCAGCTAACCCTCACATGGCGAGCGCGGTGGACTATGACGTTCTCCTTTCACTGTGGGACAAGACCCAAACTCGGCAGTGAGACAGTTACAGAAACTCATAATGATCATATACATAATTAGCAATAACACACATTTCAGAAGTACTTCAGTGGAAGAGGGCACGGGTATTGCTTGGGCGATATGCGAGGAGTTCATAGCCAGTGAGGCGTTCACTTTCTTTACAACGCACTTCATGTACCTCACACGATTACAGGAATTATATTTCAATGTCCTCAAGTAAGAATAAAACACACATTCTCCAATTCAATAAAATAAAAATTGCATAAAAGTAGGACACTGTTCAAAATGTTATGTTGTAGTTCAAAATGTTATGTAAACTTATTAAATGAGACAAGTTTTTTTTTTTTTTTTTATGATAATAACCGACAAACGAGCAGACGAGCCACCTGATGGTAAGTGGTCATCGTCGCCC
>DWPT01005504.1:0-12183 GCA_018251895.1 Agathymus mariae mariae
TCCAACGGTTATCAATAAAATATATAATGACTAATGTCACATCGCCACTCAATACTAGGTGGATTTGTACTCAAGCATTGACTTATAATAAAAAATAAAAACCAATTAAGCTTTTCACTAATAAGAATTTACTACTAAGTCGCCCCGACTTCGTTCGGGTTGAACTATAATCTATCTTAGTAGCTACTACTTAGTATCCATATTTATATCTGAATAGTAAAAAACAAGTTAAATATCATTAAACTCTAGCTAGCTTATATACCTATATATAGCCTATGTCCATTTTCAAATGGTAATTTTTCAAATAAGTGCTACGGCTATTGAGACCGTCCTTCGCATGTACACAAACTGACAAAATTCGCACTCCCACTTTATAATATTAGTATTGATGATAGAGTAGTTATAAAAGAAGCTTCGGTGTTATTTCATTAACAACCGCCCATGTTTTGTTTCGAGGCGCAAAATAGTTTCATATACAAATCGCACCCTCACCAAAACATTGTTAATTATATCTGTTATATTATAAATTAACCGAACTGTAAACGACGACAGCCTAGCAACAACTCTAATTACCGCTGTAATCGTTCATGTATAAGATACTGACGCATGCCACATATGTTGAAATTTGTAACTTAAAGGATATTGTTGATAGTTATATATTTAATAACGTATAATAAGCTATGTCATTCTTAGTGATACGAGCATTTTTATAAGTACACAATTAAACTATTTACAGACTTCAAAGACTAGTTGTATAAATTGGAAAAATTGACCTCAATCCGTAACAGGTTTGTTAAAAATGAAGAGCAATATAACACGTGCTTAACACGCGCATATACGAAACAATAACATGTAAACAAACCTACACGAACTGCAGGTAAGGGGTATAAGAGCGTATTCAACGATGTGACTACCGTATTTATAAAGATAAGTCGTGTAAGTACCAAATTTCAACTATTTCTGTCTAATGGATTTTGTAGAAAATAGTATAAGCTATATAGTATAGTTTAAGTTGCTGAGATCTGTTCAGCGGTGCGAAACTAACTATCGGTATATCGAGGTGTTTTACAGATCAGCCATCATGTCAGTACAACTACACGAGAAAAGCACGAACTCAGGCAAACAACTCCATCGAATTGCAGAGGGACGTCAGACAATGGGGGGTTATTTTCCTGAAATTGTTCACCACAGCATTAGGACACGTGTTTAAGCTGATGGAGTAGTAAAAACTGGTCATTAACATCAATGGCGAACACTTCAAACATCTTCGATTGTTCGACCATTTAGTGATTCTGGCAGACACGGAGGATATCTGTATTATGCTAGGAGACCTGAAAATGCCTCACAAAATTGGATCTTAAAATTAATTCAGATAAGATGAGAGTCATATCTTATTTTCATGTCTGGTTCCTTTTGTAGCTGACGGTGCTGCTCTCAAAGTTGTTGACAAGTAAATGTACTTAGGGCGAAGGGATCAGTAAGTCCAATTTCAAGAAAGAGGTCATTAATTTCGCTGGGCAGCGTTACGTTCGAGCAATATGTGTGCTGCGAGTGATAATCTATGGATCCAAGATATGGTCTTTTACTGTGGCCTTATTCGATGGTTCAAAGTCACACTGCGAGCTATGTTAGGTATACAGCTACGAAACAAGATTCGTAACGATGAAATTCGTAGACGAACAAACGTTAGTGGCACAGCTCGCAGTGGGCCAGCTGAAGTGCCAATGGGCAGGGTACATCCTTCGTAGGATAGATAACCGACGGGGAAGAAAATTCTTCAAATGGAATCCACGCCTTAGTAAAAGGAGCACAAGTCGTCCTCCGATATTGATGACCTGAAGAAATCAGCAGGGAGTCGGAATTCAGCGGGCCTAGGACCAATCGTACTGGCACCAATTAAGGAGGCTTATGACTATCAGTCAACTATGAAAGGTTGATACATAGAAAATTAGACAGAAAGACACAAAGACAGAGAGACGTACGTTCAAAAAATATAATAAAAATAAAAAATAGTGTACAGATGCTAGCCCGTTACAGATTTATTATAAGTATAAATTAATGGTCACTCGCTTTGATGAAAGATAACATCGCGATATAACCTGAAGATCTAAGAGTTCTCGTTAATATTCTGAAAAGTGTGCGAAGTCTACCAATACGCACTTGGTGTTGCTGAATGTCACATTGTGAGAGAGAACCGGAGCCCAGAATGGGTATGAGAGACACAAGGTACATTCTGTTTTTGATGTGAAGGCTCATCTATTGCAGTTGCATCGTGATGACCATCCAAGCAGCTTAAATAAATAAAATATAATCGTGAGTACCCTTCTACTTCATAACATACATATTGACCATGAAAGCGGAAAAAAAGCAGGATCTGTCTTCTATGATATTGAATATTTTAAAATTTCGGTTCAGAAAACCTAAAAATGCGCGGTGGCTTGGTATTCGTGTTCTTGAGAATATATATTCTGGAGGCTACTAGCCTTGAGGCGACGATAAACTTCTATTTCATTATTTATAGGTGAGAAATTAGGTCAGGGGTATGTGCGTGACAATAAATTTAGCCGAAACATGACGCTTTGTAATTTTAGTTCCTAACAAATATACCGTTTTAATATTTGGAGGAAAGGGTGAAAATAAGTGTCTATAGCAAATATTACCATTTTAAGCCTCGTGATCCCGGGAGAATCACCGATGCGTTGATAGTAAAAAGACCTTCTTTACCAAATGTATAACTATCGAAACATGTAAAAGACATTTTACGGTTGATTTACATTGGAGGACAAGATTTGAGGAAGATTTTATAGTACAACCTACCCACCTTAGCACGAGAAGAAAATCTGTAAAATTTTAAAGCAAAATCAACCATGAGAATATAAATTTATTCAGATAAGTAAATGTTTGTTTCCCTTTTTTACTGCTCAATAATTACAACCGAGATATACTGGTGATAATATCTTCAGCGCATTTTCACGATATGGTTGCAACTTATTTGTGGTTCGTTACAATAAACGGGTTTCGTAAGCCAGGAGTACCCTTTGTAGTATAAGCCAGGAGGACCGAAGTGAATTCGGTCCTGCAATGCGGGTTGGTGGTCAACCCAAGTATTGGAAGTTTTTATGTTAACCGCAGTCAGTCGACATGGTATTATTTTGTATTCTATAGATGGATCCAGCTTTGAACTGCCCACGCCATCAGAATCAATGTGAATCAGACTTACAAAGTATTTAAATCGTCATATGAAAGATATTAATTGTACACATTTTATTACAAAATTACTGTCAAAACTGTATTTTAAGTCTTTGCTTTAGCAATAAACACTATTATTTTAATTTACGACTCATTTGAGAGATATCGTTAACCTTCGATAGAATGATGGAGCGCTTGACATCGTAAATGGCTTTTCAACTTCATCATTGTAAGGATTGTAGAAAGAGGGACACCCTAAGTCGATTGAGAACTTTGTGCATAACGTCGGTATCCAAGTACATAAGTGGTACTGAGTCAAGTGACCGAGATTGGTTTTGGCTTCAATTCATATGGATCTCTTAACACCCCAAAGTGATATACCTGCTGTATAACTTATAACTATGTATTAATCTATACCAACATTTGCATTTATTACTGTTGTCAAGCATTACCTTATCTTATGTAAAAAAGAAAATTATGCCTGTACGTAAAATATTCTGTGAAAATTGGTGTAGGTGAAATAAACGCCAGGAAATTTTTTGGACTTTTTGTTTCTCTGTCTGTAACCCGAAAATGGCTGTCTAGAGTACTTCTATGAATTCTGTCACTGGAGTTAGGATTTATTTACATGGTATCAGTAGTCAACGGCTAATGGTAGTTGGGCACTACTACCTATGAATACCAAGGGAACCAGCGTACCCGTTTCTACTGGCTTTTCAACACTACAACGAAAACCACTCACAAAGAGGCCAAAGGTTACTTCAAAACCCGAATTGGTTATTCATAGATATTTGCTGTAAAGGTTTTTGTCAACAAGCAACGTCCTTGAGAAACAAAGAAAAATTTACATGACGAAAACATTCCCTTTTTCTAGAACATCTGCTGAGATTTTTTCATATATCTCTACGAATTGTTAACTGTTCCATGTCTAGCATAAGTTTTTAGGCTACATAACAAATTTACGTAACAACATGTCATTTATGTAACCAGTTTTCAGCCTCGTCAATTTATATGCCTACCAGTACGACTAATAGGTTTATATTGCATAGGAACGATCTCGTAATATAAACTTACAATTACCAAGTTTCGATTGCTTTGATAACTAGGCAACAAATACTATTACTAATATTTGACATTACGTTGAAAATTTGTCTAGCTTAATAGCAAAATAAAATATTTGCTGTGCCTAATCTTTTTTATTTCCTTGTATTGAAGATGAATAATAATATTGAACTCGAGTTGAATTTAATTATGAACATTCAATGATCGATTTTATCCTTGGAATCAGCATTTGCGTCGCTTGTTAGCTTGCGTGCATAATTGTATCGTAATTAATAAGCCTTTATACGCCCATTTATTATTATACGCACTAGAATTCCTTGTTTCCACTACTAATGAATAATCCCATTCTTAACACAACAATCTATGCTGATAATGAAAATGTAGCGTGGATTTGTAATATATAACAAGTCTAATTACAGTCTCTAACAACATTTTTTTATGGTTTTATGGTAAGCGGACAAACGAGCAAACGAGTCACCTGATGGTAAGTGGTCACCGTCGTCCATGGACATCACAATCACTGATGCATTGTCGGCCAGGAAATGAGATGAAGGTAAGAATTAAGAGGCTTTGAAGGCATTTTATTCGTTTAGCAGTTATATTGACTTATATGAGTAACAAGTGGCCCCGTTCGACTTCTTTCGGGTTGGTCTATTAATAATTAACATACATAATGATAAAAAATTTCATGTTTGTTGCCTTGATTAGACATTAGGTTTACTGATATTTTATATAGCCTATCTGCGCAATCACATGTTTTCACTACCATATTTTATCAAGATCGGTCAAGCCGCTCTTGGGTTATCTCGGGACATACAGACAGACAAAATTTTCAAAATGGTCAAATTGATGTTAGTTGCCATAAAAAGAATATTTATTATGAAATTTGACGAAAAAGTTAGGTGGTTTTTAAGATTGTATACTTCTAGTAAGTTTAGGCCTATACCGGGTCTTGTTGCAGATTTTGTCTGACATGACATAAAATAACATAATGTCATTTTGATGTTTACGTCTTTCGCTGTTTAAACAACTATCAAATATTGAAGATCTGTTTTGACGAACCCCATGCCTTCAAATATGTACAATGAAGGAAATGTTAACAATTTTAATTTGTAATGTTAGTCATGCTAGCTGACACGCTCTCCTGGCGAATATTGTTGTGATGGTATAGTGACACGTATAGTCCAATATATTTTAGTTATATGACGGTCTCATAGTACGTATGAATGTATTGCACGAAGTGATACTTCCGCTTACATAGTAATAGCTGGCGTAAGTAAAAAAAATGGTAAAATTAATTTTATTCTGGGAAATGAGATCAGCAAATAAAATAAACAAGTAAAACTTTGCTTAAATAAATGTCACCTTATAGATAGTTTTACCGTCGCCTATGAACATCCGTAGCACCAGAGGCATTCGACGCGTTGCCGACCAAGAAGGAAGGGAACAATCACGTTTTTCAAATGGATATCTCACCTAAAACGATGTCGAGTTATTGAAAATATTTTGCTTAGGTTCTTGGATTGAGAATGATGAAAAACCTCACGTCACACGGAATGATAGTTATTTCAGTGATATAATACCTACTTGCCAGGAATACAGCGATTCTGGTTTAGCAGAAGGTATTATTAATATGGGTGATTTATTTCGGGATGTACAAAGATTTATAATACAGTATTGTAACATTTATCAGCCGCTGCTGAGTTTATCAAAGAAACGAGCGGAGAGGATTATTATTTTGACAGGTGCAATTAATTCTACGGGAGTATTTTGCAAAAAAAATATTTCTAATTGAAGTGCCTTATTTATGATTATGATTATATATATATTTATTGGATAAAAAAATTGTTCAAAATATTTAAAAGAAAATGTTAGTATTCGTAAATGCCACCTCATCATGTATTGCATGTTTTTAGCATCATCATCTTTTTTTGTCTTAATTTGACTTAAAGCTTAAGTTCTATTAGAATTATGTTAAAATTCTCAGAGACTAACGCGTACTTTAACACAGAACACAGTGTATGTCTTAACTCAATATCTTAAAGAGTTATAAAGCTTTCTGAACAATCTTTGTGGTGTAGGACTTTTCAAGAACGGTACGCTTAATACAAAGGTCATTTCATGGATCTGCCCCTTGGAGAACGTGAGGGTCTGATGATGACCAGCTAATTCTGATGGAAAGTCAGCTGATTACATTTTTGGAAAATATCTAGAAAAACAGCTCCTTGATAAAATATCCTTTAACTTTGTGTGTTATCTTGATCCGAATCACAGTTCCTTTTGTTAACACTTCAATAATTATGACGTATGTTAAGCAGGTACACGTGTTCCACAAAATGACTAAAGTTAAAGTGAAAAACATACTTATTCAGTCTTACTGTGTGAATAAACCTTATCAACATCGTAAAGGTTATGAAGTCATTAAATTATTAACCGATATATACATATATCAATCAATATTTTTCATGCATTAATAATAATTACAAATATTAACATTGATCTTTCTACCCCTGGAGGTGTCATTAACGCTGCCGTTACTTATATTTGCTTACCCCAAAGGTTCACTGGTGGAGAACTGCCTTTAGTATCAAATCCTTTTCATATACCACATTATGTCAGCTATGATAGAGTATAGGTACTCGTATTTGTCGTGGTTCCTGCTTTTTATTTTAATCTATCTGAATCGTTTCTATATCTATCTGCTTGTTACGGTATAACGTGGAAATAATTGAAGATTAAATGAAACTAGATGAAGGATCTCCATGATGATATTGAACTTACAATAACACATTTCAATTACAATGCTGTTGTATCATCTTTTTTTCTCTGGATCGTGATTTTTAGGTGACAAAGTAGAACACAAATATTTAACTGATAAGTTAACGCTGTAAATTATACCAAGACCTAGGGACAAATACTTATCGGATGTATCCATAACTAACACTGAATTCTGAACACTACACTCAGCAGTTCTCCGGTGGGCATGTTAAGTTGATATTGTTTGGTAGTAGTCGTTGAGCTATGTCGGAGGCTGTTATGCTGTATGAAATTCGCAGTGGAGTAATTTGGTAGAGTCTGCTCTAAAATTCCTGAATTTTATGTAGAGACTTTTGTCTTCCAGGACATGGAATAGACTTAATTCAAACACGTAATATCACTTAACTTTTAAGAGGTATTAGTGAGTAGCTTTTACAATTACATAACAACCGTGCGCCAATGTTAATGCCGATTTTTTTTTAAATATTTTTTTCACGTATCAGGGTTAACTAGTGGAGAATGCCATCAGGCATTAAGTCCGCCCATTGTTACTTATTTTAAGGTTTACAATGAAGAGTAAATAAATCAAGAATTAAATGTAGCCGAGTTGCCTGACCTCGAATCATATCTCGCTCCTAACTCAATTGAACCAACCTGGGTTAAACTCAATAAGCGAATCAATTACAGTCTACGTACCCTTGGATTCCAAATTACTGAAACAGACTTTGCCCAAAGTGTTTTTACTAAAGCAACGATGGACTACGTAATGGTAAATTGCTGACGCTTCCAAGTTTATGACAGCATCAAGGCCATCACCAATGTGTTTACGGTTAAGGTAGATCCGTGTGAATCCATGATATGGCCAACATGCGAGCCGTGCAAGTAGCGATGTGCTACATACTTTGTATATTTCTCTATACTCGTTTTTCTTTGGATCACATAAACCTGCGTTTACTACCCTATGCATCAGAAAATTTTTTTAATTATTCTTGGGGACTTATGTTATTATATATGTATATAATTAATTGTTGGTCCCGAACGATGTAGGGGCTTGCCAGCAGCTTGATAACTACAAAAAGTAGTACTTACAATCAAGTGGGAGTGTAGTCATCGACTGATAATATTTAAAAAAAAAAACCCCTTCTAAAACTCTATTCAATTTTAACTCATGTTTCGCTAGAACATGTGCATATTATTAATTTCCCGGATAAAGTGTACAATAGATTTTGTTCCAATAAAAATACAGAAACATCGAGCAAATTGTGATAATTATCAAACATGATAGTATCAAGGAATTGGTTCTATAGACACAATAACCTGATTACATCATTTGTTGGATTGACCTGGAAATCTATCTAATTCCTCTGTGCGCGGCAGGTAGGTATACAATCGGAAAACATGGGAACGTGATAACATAGCCAAGTTTAATTCCGAGCTCATCGATTTCTGTTACCCCGCTCGGACGTGATCTGAATGTGTCGTTAGTTTAATTGTATTCAGCTGGGTAGCGGGTTCAATTGTGCCGCGTACCTTTTCCTCTTTTTTCGATATTATTTACAATTTTACACTAGACTACTCTGTTCAGTTGGAACGCTTCGCTTTAGAAATCCAATTATACGTTTATAACCCTGTATAAAATTGCTATTTGTTTTTATAAGGCGCTATATAAATTTGATGTTTAGGTATATCGTTATGGCGTTTTATAGAATAATTAACGATCCGTCTGGATGTCGTTCGGGAACAACAATTTATTGTAATACATATACACTTGACATATTTGATATATAGCCGTGTCCATCCCAAATAACGTACCAAAATGAAATGGTAAAAGAATTTTTCAAATAGGTGCTGAGGTTTCGGAGATTACTTTTCACATATACCTATACAAACTCAAATAGTTTGCACTCGCTGTATATATTATTAGTATATATATATAGATAACATATATATTTACTTATTGTAGTAATAATAAAATAGTGTTGAAACATTGCTCGACTTCAATTACGTCTTTGGAATAGTTTGTTGACTTCGGTATCGTATGCACCTAAGATGTTTTATAACTAACAATATTAGTTTTGATCAGTTTGGATTTATCTTAAAGTAACATGAGGAGTTTGTTTCAATATTTGACCGGCATACCAGTCTTCGACATCGCACAGGCTTACATTTAAATAATTTTTTTTTTGTTATGTATCTAATAATAATAAAAAATTGATATATTCAATTTGTAATACTAGAATTATTTTATATCCAACTGAGAAGTTGTACTGTCGCGAAACAGCGATAGCAATTGAAAATTAATTCTTACCTGGCTGAAACTGTATGTGACGTTGATCGTAACGAGTGTCAATGTTAGTATCAATTCACATAGATAAATAAATAATTTACTCGAATTCGTAATAAACTTATAAAGTTGTAATAAAATAACACTAACCAAACTAAAATGTAGTATATAATCTAAGCTTTCACCCGATGTTTCAATTTTATAAACGGGTCACGTATCATTTTTGGCCCTCGTTATGAAACCTTTAATTCTAAGATCCACAAAAGATCGCTTCACGTTGCGTAGGTGATACGTTTGTGTTACTAAACAGGCTTTATAATTTGTCAGTTATTTATAACGCTTTTCTGCTTTATCCCGGTTATGATTTGTATAGTAAAATTACAGTTGTAAACGCAAAACAAATATAAAATCAAACCATTTGACCTGTGATAAACCTAGGTGTAATATGACGGGGCGCCACATCCTAAACAACGCTATCCAAGTTTTTACATGGCTTACATATATACAAGAACATTTTTACGTATCACTTAGACCACCGTCACTCCACAGACATGCTTACCTAGACACCTTTGCCCGAAACTTACGAAGTCAGCATTACACGCGCTACCCGGTGGCGCAGGATGTAACAACATAAAATCAATGATATAACGTTATAATATTTAAAATACTTTCTCAAATCCGTAAACAAGGAATTGCTACAACAGTTGTAAAAAGTAGATTCCGTTTGTCAGTCCGAGGCCGATACCCGTTCGGTGTCGAGCAGGGTCGGAAATTGCGCCAATTTATTTCAAACTCTAATCCTTAGGCATCATCCGTACAATGCGTTATAAATTTCATTTAAAACAAATATTGAATCGATCAATTTAATAATCTCTAAGCAGTAATATATCTCTTATCAGTTTTGTATCAACTTGTATCTTATATCGGAGTATGTTTAGGTTAATCTATATACCTAATATATGTCGGCACCGCCCTTGTTCTTGGTAAGCAGCATGTTCAACGGGTGAACCCCACGACCGACATCGTATATAAGCCGGCGCATGAGATGGCAACGGCTCCGCTACGCCGGGAACGATCTGGTGGCGCGCGACCTGAAAGCTCAGTCGCTCGACGAGTTTGTGGTTCGTAGGCTCAACGCCGGTTCAACAACGGAGTTTATTACCATGGGAAACTTCGCCCCTTCGAGGAGCTGCCCGAACATAGCTATTATTCAATCAATTCGTGATTGGCAAAAGGCGATCTTATCGCTTTTCTACGAGTATAACGATCTCTTCCGGTTGCTATATCATGAATGTTTAAATGTTAACTGAAAATCAATAGGTGGACGGGTTGTGGAAATAAATTATAAGGCTTATTGTGCTTCAACTTTAATTATTTGGTAGAAGTCGTACCATACGTTAAAAAAATACTTACTTGTATTTAGCAAGAAATCTTGCATCCATTTAACAAGCAAAATATGAGCATTACGTAATGTTTCGACCCGCTTTTATTGTTGTCACCCTGTATCAGGTCCTTAACATTTTATTAACTGTATGTGTTTCATAATTATATGTTTTTTTATTCGGTTGTCAACCCCTCACTCATCTTGGATTCTGATGAAATACGCTTCATTCTTGCTAACAGGTCAATCATCAATCATCCATTGAATAGATTTCTCGTCATCGTTTATGTGTCAGTGTAGTAAGTTCTTTATTTCGTTCTGAGAGCCACGTTTTGAAATGATATCGCAGGAATGTCGTCTTTGAGAAGGAAAATAAATGTTTGGAGAAGGATCGTATTTATAACGTGGCAAATCCGATTAGACACGTGATACTCGTATATACAGGGTGTGACAAGTTACGTTTGCAGCCAAGAAAATTGTTTGAAAGATAAGATTAGCCTTTTTATTTGACTATAAATAGATTTATGAAGGGAGGGAGAGATTTCAATTTAACAACCACCACAAAATAAATGCTTTTCCACGATAGTCTAATCGGAAATTACAGACATAACGAGAGGCTTTATTAGTGAAAACGTTTTGGTTTTGTTTTTTGTTTCTGATTCGCACTCGATCGCAAGTAACTCTTGAACCAAATCGAATCTAATATCAAGATCGACTTACGATCGAACATTATCAGCGACGTTAAGTGTATCCGGTTAGTTACGTAACAGTCAAGTGCGGAAATACATGTATATTATACATATAGATAATTAAAAAACCTTGCATTTACTATTTATTCATATGAATTTTGATAGAGAAATGAATTTAAATTGAGTTTCCGTTTGACAAAAGTTATTGAAATCCCTTTAATTTAATTAACTAATCCGTCATCATGAATCTATCATATTATTTTGACAACATATTTTGGCGTCAAATTTTAACAAGGCTTTGGTGTATATATTTTTTGTATGTCTTTTTAAGATAAACTACGAACTTACTTAATTACTAATTACTAATTTACTTATGTCACATACCTTATTTTTATGATATTCTTTTTTTCAAGTGATTGAGGAAACCTTATCTATTTTGCCAAAATATTTTTTGTGGTTTATGAATTCACCACTTCCTTTAAGGATTTGGTCAGACTGCTGGAACATGACTGTACCAGATGCTCTGCTCACTATTCTCTGGTAACTTCCACGAGCAAAGAATGATAGTGTTTTCAAGAGTAAAAAAATAAAATGAAAAATAAAATTACGCTGTTTGACACTGTACACGATTCGAGAAAGAAAGTCACAAATTAATTATTTTCACAAAATATGGGTCGGACCTTTAATTTCATAGATATATATATCATTTCGTCGTGTAGGTCTCTTATATATGGGCCCCATAGTCCAGTTGGTAGTGACCCTGCCTGCAGAGCGAGGGGTCCCGGGTTCGATTCCCGGCCGGGGCAGACATTTATGTGACA
>DWPT01005505.1:0-12182 GCA_018251895.1 Agathymus mariae mariae
CAAGCCCAAAGGTATCACTGATGCGTTGTCGGCCAGGAAATGAGAAGGTAAGAAAGAAAGAAAGCACTGGCTCTCAAAAATATCTATTTGCTCATTTACTCTTAGACTTGAAACTAAGGTGATTTTATCTCTTCACTTTTCAACCACGGGAAAGTGCATATACGCATCGCATCCTATATCTGGGAAAGAATGTGAGATTCGCATAATACCAACTAATACTAAGCGGTTATTTTCTTTTATTTTCGTAATGGGATGGCACGACATCGTTGCATTCTACCGTGTCCAACTAAGGAAGTATAAAAAAGTTAATAATCTTTGTGAGGCATAAGGGGCTTCACTCATTCTTGAGCTAACCTTCCCTGTTCGTATTACATCCTGCGGTACAACACTCTGGGCTTTGACAAATGGCATGTTGGAGGTCGCTAGATTTAATTTCGGTCACCTGTTTAATTCTGATTGTACTTTTGTGTAAGGTATTTTCCTGTATTGCTAGCTATCAGCTAGAAATCTCGGAAAGCTCGACTGTGGACAGAAGAAAAACTTTAACCACGCTGTTGCAATGCAAACTGATGAATACGTCCCAAAAAAATCGTTTGAAAGTGTTTGTTGGCTTCGATCTCCCTGACATCAAGAACTTCTTTAGTGCTGGTAGTCCAAAGTAGAAGTGTAAAAGACTTCTTTTTTTGCATAAAAAAATCTTATACAATTCAAACAGAGTCAAACGAATTTTTGGGACACTGGGCGACTCTTTTGTTTTGCGGAATTAAATTTCGTATTCGCATTTGTTTGACCCGCGACAACCGAGGTGGATATTGTAGTTGCGAGTGCTTGAAAAATGATAGGGGATTGTTAATTGATTGTGAACTTTTCGGCATGCGATATATGAAATTCTACAATGTATGTTGGTGTCAAAAACAAAGATTTACACGCTCATTCATCTGTACAGCTACAAATAAAGTTGTCGCAATGGTAACCACTCATAGTTCAACATATATCTGGATGACTCTCTTATGGTAGACGAACTGCTTCTCGTCTCCTCCTTCAAATGAGAGTGCGAAAAAATCACGGCTCGATTGTTTTAAAGTACGCCCGAGATATTTAGATATTTGAACATAATATATTTTGATTCAACTGCGTTTTGTAATAAATGCAACAAATAAGTGTAACAGGATGCGCGTTGCGCAATCGAGGTATTTTTTGCACCAACGGCAACGTTTACTGGGCGTTAAATTCGCTCAGAGCAATTGGCGACGGGCTGCAAGTATCGGCTTGCGTAATGTATGCGGAACGAGCTAATAAAACCGAGCGAATGGTGTTGTAAATTTAAAAACAGTTGACGTTCATCCTGGATGAGTCTTTAAAAAGGAGGCGGTGTTGCAATATCGTTTTGTGTTGCAAAGATAATCTTTACTTTTTTTTTGTTTTAGTGCTTGTGGTATTATATGTTGTTAGTGTACTCGTACCTCGTAAATCCTGTCCGGAGTACAGGGGTTCTTATTGGAGATGCGACTGTATGAGCGTAATCAATGAAGTTGCTAAAGTCGAGTCCATTTAATATCTGTCCCTGGAGACGTGAGGTTAATCGCTGAGGAATAATTTAATTATGATCACCAGAATTGATATCTTGTAATCATAGTTTAAAGAGTTGACATAACACGTTGTCACATTCTGTTAGAAATATTAGTCTGTTACGTTTAATAAGGTAGAAATAACCATCTGTAAAATATAATATCTTCGCATATTTTATGCAAAACTGGGTAATAGAAGCGAGTACTAGGTGTCGCGGTAAATTCTAGCGTAGTTGACGTTTATATCGAGTCATATCCCTAACAATAATATGAACAGAACAACGCAGCACCGATTACGATGTAAGAAGCATTGTCAGCTAAAATAAAAATTCCTGCTTCGAATTACAATTTAATTATGTTTTTGGTAAAATAAATCACATGGTAACTATCTTGAAATGTATATCGTAACATTGTAATATTTGTAATAAATTTGTAACGGGGTATAATTTGCAGGGATGTTATGGATATGAAATTTCGATTATGGATATGGATCCGAATAATATTTTATCGGTTTCAGTTACGGTTATGGTTATGGTTATGAGATTATTTTAGATTACCCGATTATTTCAGTTATAGATGTTAGGTAATTGAGGACTTGGAACAACATTATATTTAATAAAAAAATAGTTTAACTTTATTTTTAGATTTTATTTGGTATTATAACCACAGAAAAAAAAACAATAGCCTAAATAATTTATTAATAAACCTTGCCTAAAAATGTGAAGTGTATCGGCTGGGTCGACGAAAACCTGTTTCATTTAGACTCTGCACCAAATCAAAATTATTTATCGGATTCGGTTACAGTTTCGGATAGTTTGTTTTGGATATCCGATAGTTTCAGTTATGGTTCCGGAGCTCAGTAACATCCCTGCTAATCTGTACAAAGGATATCTTTTGTTAACTTTGTTATCGATATAGATGTAAAACCATAGTTTTTTCTTATTTCTGTCTGTCTCTTATTGTCTGTCTGTCGGTCTGTTTTACCACGTATCGCACTGATTTGTATGATGCTTTCATTTAATAGCCAATATTGGGAAATAAAATTAATAATGTTTGTAATTTAGAGAACTAAATAAAACTATTCCTAAATTAATGCGGGTGCTGTTTAAAAACGTAAGGTTGTCTGAAGGGAGGTGAGGGTGGATTTGCTGTTCCCAAGCAATAGGACCTACATGGTGGTTTTATTATTATTTTAGCCGTGTTAACTGTGTGCGTTTGCTATGGATTTTATGGGGGCATTGATATCGCCGTCCCCTGTATTGTATTGATTTCCGTCCTTTTGTCAATACACATGTAAGTCTTCTAGCCCTTATTCAGGAAAACGTTTCCGATTATTGGAATCCTGTATGAAATAGAAGTATCAAACATACACAGTATAATCGTTTATATTCGAATGTATTTCATTATTTTGTTAACTGTCGTTTGGCAGTATAGAAGCTCTTAAAAAGTTTTCGGGACAGGGTCTGGGATCACCCATCTCAGCTCCGATCGCGTCCGATCTTCGCATACTTATTTAAGTTGAGTGATGTGGGATATTTTTTAAATTAAAGTATACGTATCGCAAAGGTAATCCGTAATTTTGCAATATTTAAAAGGAGCGTCTTTAAATTTCTCAGAGGGAATCTTCTAGAAACTTTAGAGCTTTGAGCGATTCGTTTTGCTTGAAGCTTTAAAAAAAACTTAAAATAATAGCAACAAATGACGCAATAGTGCGTAGTGGTGCAGTAAATTGGGGGCGTCGGTGACGTTTATACGAAGTCGCGTCCTTTACAATAACCGTCGCCGCTGTGATACCGCTTCCCATTTGTTCTCGTTCCGCACCGCTTGCTGCAGCGCACAACGTGTTGCGTAACTCCGTTTTTATTTTACTTGACTGCAAACCATTTTTGTGTACTCGCAGAATCGCGTGATTTCAAAAAGCTGCCTCTGACGTAGAGGTAATTTAACTTTAAGATACAATTTTCGATCGATGGTAAATCTGTAACGGTAAAAGTGGATTTGAAATTTGAAAATTACTTATAGGTTTTGCGAATATTTGACTTGCTATTCTTGTCTTGAAGTCAAAAAATATTGTGATAAGAATCGAAGATGCGAGTGAATCAACGTTTACGCAGATAAACGCGAACCTTAGGCCGGAACAATAAAATGCACAAAAAAATTATGTGGTTGCATAAATTTACAAATTTACAAAATTTATTAAACAAATTCCAAATACAAATAATCTTTTAGTATTGAAATAGATGCAAACGGATTAAATAAGTTTTAATTAATCGGGTTCCACTCGTTGCTTGGTCGCTAGTGGCATCTGACCTGTTTATAATCAGGTGGCCGGTCTGTTAGTGTGGTGGATGTTGATATATAATTTGTCCAAGTGGCACAAAACTCATATCAAAGTCGAAGTTGTCACAAGCACCCGAGCTGCTGGATTAGTCGCCGGCGAAGCGGTTGCGCACCTCGCTTTTAAATGTGATTAAAATTCAAAACACAAGTAATTCTACGCCCCAAAGGTACGTCCCGTACTGTTTACTGTACCGGGTTGGAATTTATCTTATGTGCTTCTTTTCTACACCCGATATCGGGTCCTTACGATTTGTTTACAAGAATAGCTAGCTACTCGTGTTTGAAACTCTTAATTCTTGGGAACCAGATTGTGTGAGAGACTCGAACATTCATACACGGTATCATTCTCGATTTTTGGTAATGATATGGGTCGATACAATACAAAAATATATATATGTATCTTATCTTAAAAAATGCTCAAACAAAATATAGTACCCGTTTGCCGGAGGGGAGGCGTATGTCTATGTCAGTTTTCACTCAATAAATATGATGCTTCACGAGTTTTCTCTGACTAAAAAAGTCAAAACATAATCTAATACGTGGTACTTACGTAGATTTCAGCTGTCTTTTTCTGGACGGGGATCATAGTATAGTGGGTCGCTCCGCCGTGCTGCATCCTTTTTCATTTTAATATAATACATAAATACTATTTTTTAACGAACAACCAGCACTAGATCTAGATTCTAAATCTGTCTTCCAGTTTGGACTTGGTCAAGATGTATTAAATTACAAACACAACAAATTTATTCGTCTATGACAGTTTCATAACATTAAACCGTGTTTGAAATCTTACCAAAGAAACATAGGTAATTATGGAGGGTGGTCTCGCTCTTTCTCAATTTATAATTATTATAATTTATCAAATTGTGTGTGTATGTGTGTATGTGTATTATGCGTTATGTGTATAAAAGACAGTGTGTCCATATTGTACATTTTATTTTATAAGTTCCTCTATAGCATATCTCTATATCTTAATCGCTGAAGCCGTCGTAGCAATATCTTTTTACGGTTATATATATAATTTTTTCGTTGTAGGTAGTCTAGTTTTCCATTTACATTGTTGTAGATTATCGCTGATTAGGAGACATATCGCCTTTTGGCTATCTCAGTTTTAGTGAAATTTGTGAAAGCAACTCTATTATTCCTTCTGTTTGAGAGCTAAGTACAATTACATGTTAATGAGCTTTGTAATTATTGAATTGTCTGTATGATATAATAATAATAACGCGTGGAGGAATATTTTTTTCTGATAGATAATAATTATTAAAATAAATATGATAATTAGAATATTGTGCACAACTTACAATTCTTGGTTGGTGTTTGAATTTGTTACATGTTGGTTGTGTATGTGGTATATATATATATATATTGCAGTAAATTTTTACTACATTTTACTTAAAATGGATAACTCTGTATCATCATTACAACCCATATTTTATAAAATACCTTACTATTATTATTCACTGTCAAAACACCCGTATATAAAATGTAATAAAAATGTTTATGGAATAAGACTTTCACCGTGAGACGTTGTATATTTATATATGTCGTTTTTTTAACGCTATAGCGTTTACCCCGTTTCTTAACTGAATTTTTATTAAAAAGTGACATGATACGAAGTTTGATGTTATTTTGGCATCTCCGAGTTTCATGTTCCTTATTTATATAATGATGTGGAAGACTAGTTATAACCGAAAAGGATTTTACATAACGCGTGCGCGAATACGTCCACACAGTACAGCTGTTTACCGCATAATGTGCACCGTTGCGACTTCAAAGTGCAACGGTGCACATGTTATTAATTTAATTTCCTACGCACGTATTTAAAATCCACTACGATTCTCTATCGACAATTCATTATACATATTCATGTAAATACACGATTCAATATTATTCATTTACAAACACGTTATACGAAATATAACACTGAACAAATATTCAAACATATTCCGGTACACACGGTCTAGGACGCATAACGATCGTAAGAATGTAAACAAAGGATATGATTCAAACGATATTGCTTTTATTATTTGTATTGGCCAAAGACACTCCGATCTGGATTTAATTCCTTCGGTGTATGCTCGACTTGTACGAAGAACGATTTAGTGTTGTGAAATTATTTATTTATGATCATTAATTCACATAAATAATTAATTGAGTCTTTGTTAAGAATTATAGAAGATGTACTCACCTCTCCCGAAGGCCAAGTGAGTCGCGAGAAAATTTGACGATGAGGAATTAGGGTTTAGATATGACATATTTGTTTCACAAGTTTAATTCAGTATCCAATTGGTGCCTCCTTGTGAAGTCTACTTGAATTACTTGGTTTTCCATTTATTTAACTTTAGACAGCTAGATTATTATACAATAATGTATGGATAAATATGGAAATCTACAAATTAATACTGACTCTACTACAATTTTGATTGACGTATGACGTACCATATGAATTGTAGTACACAGAGGAAGTCACAACTAGGGAACAGCAGATAATAATAATAATTATGATAAAAATATTTTTTGAGACCTCTATAATAAGTTTCATAATGTATTGTTGTTTTTCATGTACCGATAACCTTATAAACGTATTACAAAATTGACCAATTTAAAAATGAAATAAATTATTTGCATAAGATCGAGCGAGTGAGATATCGACATTCATTTGGAAAATTCAACATTAAATATTTACCAAGATTATTTATAAACCATTAAGAGTACAAAAGTTCTATAGTACTTTAGATTAGTCATGAGATTCCTAAGTATTTTTTTTTTCTTGTGTATATCGACGTATTGATATAATAAAAAATATAAAAAAGCTTATAATCATTTTAAAAAGGAATAAAAGACTCAAACTTTTTTTATTAAATTTATCGTCCAAAGAGATATGTGTTGATAGAGAGAATACAGGCTAATAAAGCTTGCAAAGGCTTATAATAGCCTGGAAAGATGATACGGAGTACTGGATGATCACAAAAACTATTTTTACTTATATATATCACGGCTCGTAGGACGTAGACTGCGGCGTAGCAGTCGAGCGTAGCACCGGACTAAAAGCTACGAGGCTCACGCCATACCTCGTGCTGCGGCATAATAAGCCATCTTAACAATTCCTTTTGTTTTCAATGGACAGTTGTTTTCCGTAGTTACGAGTAACGTTGCGGATTTTTTGACAACCTAATAGTATAGAAGCTGTTATTATTATTATTATACGCGTTATTTTTCTACTAGTGCGAGAAACCATGTTTATTTTTTGGATACTCGGTAATGTGATTGTGTTTGCTCCTGTTACTACTACAAAATAACATGTATCGTCATATAGTAGGTAATTCGAAAGTAGTAACTAAAAAGATAAAATTATCGAATCTATTTTATTACATATTTATAAAATTAATATAATGTTAACATCGTACTTACTTAACTTACTAAAATTTTTTGTTCATATTTCGGAAAAGCCGTTTCGTAACAAGTTTCTTTCGGAGACGAAAAATTGTTCCATATTTCAAATTAACATTTTTTACGGAATTTCAGTCACCAAGCATTAAAAACTTCTACAATTTAATCTGAAATCTGAAAAATGGCTCTGTTCCATCAGTTTTATGTTCCTTTATTACCCAGTAAGATATACCTAAAGTAACCGCCACGACAACTTTCCCCAGTTTATTATTGTTCTTATCGAGCTCGCTAATATTCAACCCAAACAACAAGATATTTATGAATATTTTCTAGATTGTATTTTCAAGTAATTTTCTTAATTACGACTCACAGTAAACAAACTCTACGCAGACAGGTTGCTTTAGTGTTTCTAAGTATTTAACAAATTTGCTTACAATCTTATCTCGCGTGATATTTCTTAATTTAGTGTCTGAGGCGGTTAAACTGCGGTTGCAAATTGAATTATACATCAAAAATGATGTTTAAGCTTCGTTATAGTTCTACATGTCATAGTTTAGTTAAGAAAAAGGGCAAACATATATTACAGTTATCTTAATATTTTTGGGTTTTGAGGACATTCCTCGAAACCACTCTTATTATACGACGGTAGATGCTGACCAATGAATAGCAAATACACTCGAGAACAAAAAAAAAATACTCATTCTAAATTTTTACGTTGAAAAGACTAGCACTAAAATTAAAACCTAAATTTGGTCTTAAATTCTTCAAGTTCTAGGTCTAGCCTCTGTGGTGGTTGAAGTACTCTTATATGTTATTACATTTACTCTGAATAAAGCATTCCTTTTGTCAACACGTGTCAGTATCTTTACATCGCCCGGTACCTCGCATACCGCACCTCAAAAAGATTAGCAATTATTTCAGTGCTATCTTTAAGCCTACCCAACATTAACTATAAATCGTAAAATGTAATATTTTCTACTTCTTTACACCAGTACATATTGCACATATGAATTTGGCAACCTACCCCTTTTAACCTTATCAGTTGGCCGTGAAACGTTAACAGGTACACATATTCGCAATCTCCAAGTAAGAACATTTTCCTATAATGGACTTTACACCTGAAGCAGCGCCTCAAGCAGTCACGTTATTGTAACAGGTCTTAGTCAAAGTCAAGTTACTGGCACACTTCATATGAGCCAGTCAGCGGTTTCAAGGATTTACCGACGACACCAACAGACTGGTGGCTTTATCCCGAGAACAGGTTCTGGCAGAAAACGGTGTAGTTCGGAGAGGTACGATCGATTTATCGTCAGCACTTCAGCTAAAAAATCTTTCCCTACTCGGAGTTCAAGTCCAGCAGGAGCTCAGAGAATCGTGTGGGGTTAGTAGTCAGTTCATGGACGGTGAGAAAACGATTCAAGGCAGCAAACCTAACTTCAAAGAAACCACCAAAGGGTCCGAACAGACTTGAAACGACTGAATTGTATTGAAGAGCAAAAGTGCGTACAATGAATCCTAACATGGGGGTATGAGTGTATGAATATTTATTTATTTATGGGTATATAATCAAATAACAATAAATAATAACAATAATTTCATGCCTCATAACCAGGATTTTAATCCACTGAAATATTTAGTGTTGAAATTATCAAAACATATCCTAAGTAACATTATTAGATACTGTATCATGGAGAGTATGATTTTAGTTTCCCAATCAGAATGAATTATTATCAGAGCCAAGTTGACTTTTGCCAGTCATCTATCAAGACACTGCTTGTCGTCATTGGAGCTTCACTTTCTGAATTGTATACTTGCATCGACTCACGCAGAGCATTCAATTCTTTTAATAAACCCTTTCATGCTGTTAGCTAATGGAGACACCTGGACTAGTTTAACGTTTGGAGCGTACAGAGCGAAATGTGTTCCCTAATATCTAATAATGTTTGAGGGAGAGCGTTAAGGTTAACCACATTGTTGATTTATGGACATTAGGATGGATTTATTTCGTTAATTTGACAACCCTACCGTATATGACGCAATATGTAGACGCTGTCGACTTTTCATCCGACATCAAAGGCAACGGGGCCCTGTAACTTCTACATGGTGAATGTATTACTCCGTATTCATACATACGGGGGTTCGGAACATACTAGAAATTCTCCTTAGAAAATATCCATTGTTTGCTACGTTTTGTTTGCCGCGAATTTGTTTGCGATCGGGAGTTTTGCGGGGGCAAACGTGGTCGCATCTGGGACGGGTGAATTGAACGTTGACTAATACGTTACGTCTGAAATTTAGTTTAAGTGATTTTGACCAATGTTTTTATCTTTATTCAATTCAGATTGTTTTTGTTACCAACTTGTTTAAAAGTTGTATCGGATTGTATTAGATCATTACTAGACTGCGTGTTAAATATCAAGTTGAAGACTACTTTTTGACAGTACAAGTATGACAGGTCAAAATTGTATAACATATACAATGATATTCAAATAGTTAATTATTCAGTAATATCGTATTATTCACATATATAAATCTTGGTGTGTTAGGAAGTGATATTGTAACTTCTGAACGACTTAGATTTATTACCATTTAATTGTACAAAAGGGGTATTTATTGCTAAAAGCATTCAACCTTACCCCAGTAGAAAAATAACGAAGAATACAAAATACACAATACATAAATGTATGTAAACATTGTAATAATTATTTGTTTTTCGTTTGTTTTAAGTGTTTTTTCGAGTAGAATACATGCGTAAACTAGTGATGATTATTTTTATGAACCATATCATAATTTGAGTTCATTTAAATCTTCATACTTCAACCTGAAGGAGGTCGGGACGACCTGCTAGTGAAACAAACATCTTTTCTGAATATATACACAATTCATTTGCTGTCCCCTGCTGTTTTAGATTTTATTTCATGGTTTATTAGGATCATGCAGTTAGATCTCTAATTTAATTTAAAGATACCATAATCATTGATATTTTATACCGGCAGCTGGGGTTATGCTGCAGAGTTTAAATATTGCATATAATATTAATAAAGCTTATTAAGTTAATTAGAGATACTATTCTAGAGCAGTTATGGTTGAAAGTATTGATATTTAAAAAATTACCCCCAATTTCCCTACAATGGTTACAAGCTTATACAATTTTTTTTTTATTTCATTGCTGCTTATAAAATCCAGACGTGCTTATAAAACCCATATTTCATAGTATTCTTCGCTAGGTAGACCTTTGTTTGCAGTGGGTCTGTTTGCTTACAGCTAGGGTAAGCTAGGTCTTCCCGGCCCAAAATAACCTTAACCCTGATCGTTTGATCTGTAAGGCAAAGTGGAGTGTCAGTTTAAGTTGGTTATTGACGGTAGTCCTATTCCGTGAAATATGTTTTATTCATGCCGCGAAGTTCGCCCGCTGCGAATAACCGGCTAATTATTGAGGTGTTCGACGGTGAGGTTTTGGCGCTTCTAGGAATCTATCGATAATGTGGTTAGGGACGGCCGGTATATGGGCAATGTTGATAAATGGCTTAATTGGCAGTTGCGAATAGGGTTGACAATTTTCAACCGAATTGACGATGCCGCGATGATGGAATAACGGGTAAGCTTTGCTTTCTGTTGTATTGTGGTAGGCGATATGTAGTCTTCGTTATGAGACAATTTTAATTATATCAGTATGATGCTTTTAAAATATGGTTTTTATCGAGTCAATTAAATTTCATTGTACTATGATACAATGATCAACCCGATTTGTAACTTTATTTTGTCAATAAAAACACTTAAGAAACTAGTTAACGGTACATTACTTTAAACATAGGTAGGTAGGCAGGTACAAATCTTGTATCTATGCACGAATGTCGGTTAAATTGCACTTAATAAAACGCTCATAGACTATGTTATCTGACAATCATAGGGATCGAAACGGTCAAACAACATTCGGCGCGGACGAAAGTTGGACAGGTCATGACTACGAGGAGGCATTCCCAATCGGTTCAAAAACATTGAGTAGTGTAGTAAACTTCAGAAATTGACCTGGAGATGCGTCAACTTGAGCCTTACACCCGTTAGCAGGCGTTTATGTGTCGAAGGGGTTTTCCTTAGTAAAACAACCGTAAGATTTCAAATAGTTTAGTACGAGTATATACGCTAAAGATGCTTTGAAGAGTCCGATTGAGAGAGGTGGTCTAAAATGTATTCGTGATAACTATAAAACAGAACGTCAGTTCTTCTCGTGGTGGTTACGTGTGTAGTGGGGATGCAGTAGTCAGTTAACTGCACTAATTTTCATTCAATACTTCCAAATGTATGTATGATGTATAACGGTGTATTGACGATATCATTATAATTTATGATATTACTATACCATCAAAAATCGTTTATTTTGACTACGCTGTAAAATAAAGTTTTTATAAAATTCATCAACCATGAGACGAAAAATTAATAGAAACATTAAATGTCTCATGAAAAATTTCAATTAATTAAAATCCGATGAGCACCTTTTACATCAATATATTCGACGATAATAAAGTGCCCAGTATTTCATAACAACTTGTGATAGGAAAATTTAATGAAGTTCCTCTTCAAGTTCCAGAGTATTTAATAACAATTTTATTTATGTATCTACCAGCTACTTATAGTAACGGTCGGGTGACGATTGAACGCACCGAGTGACGGTGATGCTCTGTAATGGTAGGACCGCAAAGTGGTTCCAGCCGTCTTTGCAGACCTATAACACTAGATGTGTCGAGTATTACCAAGAAAGAAGCGTCAAATTGCCCCGCTTCTTGACCGACTTTAAGCGCCGCAACTGGAGCCTAATTCTCGAATTGTAGACATTTATGTCTAATAGACATACGTCGAAAAAACATGGCGGATGTCTATTGA
>DWPT01005506.1:0-12181 GCA_018251895.1 Agathymus mariae mariae
CTCGGTTTTATGCTTTCGAAGTTTGTCTATTGTCTATGCGTACGTACGTAATACATGATGGCACAAATATTCCAAACAGGCATACCAAACCACTTCCACTTTCCAGGCATACCTCGTAGTTGAAAAGTTGGTTACAAAGTAGATCACGTTAGAAACCATTAGAATCCTATCCATTTATTATTGAAAATAATATACAAATTAGAAAATAATGATCGCTTGCTTCGATTAAGTAAAATAACTAATTTACAGTAAGTTCCTCTAGGCTGATGTAACATGGGAGTACTAAATAAATACTGTTTGAATTTCATTGTTTTCGTGATTCTCTAGTTTTATATTTTCAACATTCGGTCCTTATTTTTTTTACGTCACTAAATCTTAACGAACCCATCATCAGTGACCGAGAGTGTATATAAAGATTTAATTTTTTTTATTTTACTCTGCAATTGTCTCGATTTTTTGTCCTAAAAGATTTTTGCTGGCACGTATCCATTGATCGAATTTGACGTTGATTTTACAACCAAAAATACTATAGAAAAAACACTTATTCGGGATATCTTTCAAGTTTTTTTTTGTCAAAAAACTTGGTCGGACTACTATGAACATTATAAAAATATAATTAGTCAAATCTGTTTAGCATTTTTCAAAAAGAACCACGAACATAGGCAGTCAGGAATTACCGGTGATTGTTTGAACCGAAGCAAGTGATAATTAATTTCTTAGATATATTTCAAGATAAAGGCAGGTAAGATTTGAAACCGACCCCTCGTTGCAGGAAATTAAAGTATTCTATATAGCTATGCTGAAGACTGCAGTATTTGAAACATAGAGAAACCTGTAAAAAGTACAATGTAAATTTTGCGAACATCCGCTTCCATACCTCGCTGAAGCTGCTCCGTAGTTTTAGAATTTAATTTCAGTTGACTTTCAAAAAAGCGTTCAAAATGCAAATACAGCTTTTGTATAGTTAGAAAGGTTGAACTGAAGGTGAAGCGTACAAAACTCTGTTATTTAATTTTGTTTAATGCAACCGTAATGGATTTTATTATAAATCAAAAAATAAAAAAATACTATCAAAATTACTTCTCTATCCAAATTCAGGTGTGACTTAATATTGTGCAACATCGAAGCTTTTATCGAATCCGCATTCTTTCTTTCCGCTAATAGAATCACAACCAGATGGTTATCGTTATCGAAGCAAGGGATAATTAATTTGTAATATGTACATAATTTGAAAAATCACTGGTGCATGCAGGATTTGAATTCGACTCTTCCGTACATGTGATCGACGTTCAAACTACTAGACTACCAAAGCTCAAATTATATACACATATTACGTATGTATACTAATATATTCCAAGAAATGAACAGTTGATACTTTCTCAACATGTATTTATAGCCTCTCAGCCTATAAGTATTTATAGATTATAATATGAGATAGAAAGCAGACATTCTACAATATTCAATTGTTCCTAGTTGATCATTGATCAGTTTATTTTTTTAATTTATTAATTCTTAATGCGTCTGCTCGGATCCTGGGTGTTTGTGATGCCTTATTTGTGTATATCCATGCACCCAAATAACACGGATTTCTAATAGTCATTATTAATGCACATTTTTTATTGTATTTCGTTTTAGAAAAAAAAGTAACAAGTCAAAATTACGTCACCGTGGAGGGACCGACATGATCGCATTTCTAGGAGAAAGTGTGATTTATTTTGCTTCAAGTAATTGTACAAGTTTCAACATTCATCTAACAAAGTTGAAATATCTAGGCTATTTACCGAATTCGGTCAGACGCTACAGACGTAGGTACACCGCTATTAAATGTCTAGCTTTACTTTGCTTAAAATTAAACATTGGAATAGGGGATTTTACAAATTCTAAGAGAGAGATGTGAGGTGAGATGATAGATATGTATACACATATCTATGATCATATCTATGACCATACGGTCAATGCCATCAATGCGAATTTGCATGGCAACATCGGTTACACAACGTTGCGTGGCTTTTGAGGAGGAAATGGTTAATCTGCTTTATAACTTTAGTTAAAACGTTACACGGTTGGTTGGCTTTTAGAAGAAGCTAGAAAGTCAGGTAAAAATTCCAATTCCAGGAATGTGGACTGTTCTGGTTATATAAATAAAAATGAATATTACGGGTGAAGAGGGCGGTGATATAAACTTTATCATAATGTTTTTTTTAATTCATTTCGAAACTAATCAATCCAATTTTTTACAAAAAAGATACATAATATCACTAGATCTTATTTTACAGGATAATGTATTAGAAAATTCTAATTCCTTAAATGTTCATAGGAAACGAAAAATTGTTTAAGAGGTATTTCCACGTGGAACGCACGACTTTTTTATTTTGCACAAATCCTATTCAAGGGAAGACTAGTCTTGTTCAATTATATCATGTCATTAAAATATACATATATATTTTCTGTGTAAAACAGGCAGTGAACCTATAAATAAATGAACTGATTAAGTATTCCAGGAGTCCCCGTAGTCGAAGTAGTTAATAGCCACGTCGCCCGGCATTAATTAGCTAATGATTATGCCCTAGTTTTTTATAGATACTGACCTAAGCTATTATTATGTTTATGGGTAATAATGCATCCTAATTCTCGCCGAATCAGTGATAATAAAAATAATGATGTTTAGTAGAAACGTGGATATATTAAAAGTAGGACATAAGTAGTTTGGCATGAACTTTGAGAACGTTAAGTCACGTAAGTAAATATATTTACTATAAAACCAATAAGTTATTCATGCGATGATATGGTTAAGACATGTATATGCTGTTAAAATGTATTCTTACTACATTGCACGGCGCATATGCGTTGATGATATCAGTAATCGTTACTACTCTTACTAATATTACTAATATTACTCTACTGAGTAACAGTTAACCTTTGAACGCTTTCAATTTTTGTACCGTTTGTAATGATGCTACTAACCCATCCTCGCTCCGCTTGGGGATAAATAGTTCTTCTAACTTTGAACCGCATTGCAATAAATGAGTATCAACTTGACATCCGTAATACTATTTCAAAATACATAATTCCTTCGTAAACGACATTAAAAAAAAGCTTCTTACGATATTTTTTTTTACTTGAGACATTCATAATAATAATGTCGGCTTTTGGAATTGGTTAATATCTTAGATTGCGACTCCGGTACTCCGACCCTTTGATATTTATGTTCCTCTAGAGAATGCTGATCACACCCAATAAGTTTTGCTATGGTGGGATTTCGATTTCTTTTATACTTTGAATGATCACAATGGTTTTCACAATGGTAGTACAGATGTTATATTTTTATATTCGATATATGTTTAAAAGTATTTGTTTTTTTTAGATATTTTAAAATAAATTTTTTTGACACAGGCCCAGAAGGTTACTAAATTCACTTTAAATGTTGACCTATCTATACTAATAATAAAATTCTTACTGATCGCTTTCTGTACATGAACGATACATGAGAAAAACATCACTAGGGGCCTTTATTGATGTAGTAGAACCCAAGACAATAGTTGTTAGAATTTTTGTCTATGTCTGTGTGTTTGTTCACGCTAATGTCAGAAACGGCTTAACCGATTTCTTTCTGGTTTTCACCAATGTATTGCAGTAAGCGTCAATTAATATTTAATGTTTGTCTCATTGCAATCCGTCCATAAATAAAAAAGTTAGGAATCTATATATGTATTTCTAATTCACAGAACGAGAAAAACTCGGATAAACGCAGATGCTATTTTTAAGCGTAAAGTAGTTTTATGTAATATAAACTTCAATTTATCAGGTGGTTTTGTAGTATGTAAAATAGAAAAGAGCATTTTGTTTATTTTTTCTTGCTATAGTTAATATAATTTGTAAACAATTAATTTGCTTATACAATTAAGATTAAGAATAACGACGGATGAACATTAATAAGTCCGATGGAATTAGTTCGTGACAAAAACCAATTAACGAAAAAGATATGACTATGAATTCTTGACATTTTTACGTCTATTGTCCAAAAGCAAACTACAGAGTGACGCGTAGCCAGACAGGCCACAAAGCGTTTCACCACGCATGAGTATCATCGAGGTGAAATTGGTTGGTACAGCGCTGTTCGCACAAGCAGTAACGTCAGCACCGATGACGTCACAATGTTTGGCCTTGTCAGGCTTATTAGTCAGTGTTACAGTATTTATACAGAAACATTCAAATTGAATCAAAAATAATACAAACAATGGCTAAGTAATCACGAACAACCAAACATGAACAATAAATATTTGTGATTTTAATTAAATGTAAGTTTGTTGTGGCAGCCTTAGATATCACCCTTCGCGCTGAAATGTCTAATTACCCTATGATATTGCCTGTAAGACACTTGAATATTGTTACAAATAATTCCGGCGTGTGGTCTTGACATTTAATTAACTACATGGCACGTTTGCTGGATGAATAATTGTATACAGTTGGGTAGGTAGGTACCTTAAGAAAAACCGACCACGATTACGTCATGAAGAGCTTATTGTAACAGTATAAAAATCACGGGCTAGTCCCGGCACTCCCTCTTTACGACTTTAGCAGTCGTGCTGTGCGGACGGAATAGTCGATCTGATTTGTTGTTTAATTAATTAGTTTGAGTAATAGCAAAAGAAACTGCATTAATTTTTTTTATTACTTTTATTGCAGAAATATATAATTTCTGGTATGCCTCCTGTATTTTAAAGACACATTGTTAATACATTTAAACAAATCTGTGAATGTTTTTTGTGTGAATGGGGCTTACACGTAAATGTAATTACATTTACGACTTGCGCCATCTATCGATATCTGAGACGTTTGCCTCGTTAACATTTTATGCGGGGAGTGAGAACATTGTTCACGCAGGTGCCATGGAGAAAGCTATGTTCGGTATATCGGTTCAAATTGATATGATGAAATCCTTAGAAACGCAAGGATTATTCACATATCTCGCAGAATTAGCCGGTTCAAATGGCAACGGGGAGGAACAATGATTCGAAGAAGCCTAACCGGTGGGGGAGAAAGGTTCTCGAACACAGCATAGTAAGCAATTTTATTCACATGTGTTTGAATTTTTTACTGATGACTGATATATTGAGGAGAATAACAGATTTTAATTACGTAATAGATAAAATTATCTATATAAATGAGTATATAACATAGCCGAGGAGTTGGAAATGAAGTGAGAAATAGTTGCAGTCGTAAACATAATGTGTTACGATATATAATCCTCAATACGGCATTTAAAAATTCTTCAGATTATAAATGTTAATAGTGCTGAGTAAATTTTCATTTTCCATCTATAATTTATTTACTCCTATCGTGGCTGTCGGATTCATATAAAAAAATTGAAAAATTTAAAAAGAGCGTATTTCATTTAAAGACCACGACTTACAGAATTTTCAATTCACGACAAGTTGTTTGTTAGTCTTATTAATAATTGCAAGAAAAAAAAAATATTCACATTAAGCTTGATAAATTCCGTTTGTGCATGTGAACGACGTATTAAGTTGGATGGCACACGTTTCTAATCCTATTATTTTACAATTTTTTTATATGGCAACAACCGGAGCTCCGCGCACTCACGTTAATATATACAATTTTGAATCCAATAGGCGGGTATACTGACTACTGTCAGATTCGAATGCGACTAACGTGCGAGCGTGCTGTTTCATTAGCTAAGTTTTTTGCAATTACTGTATTATTATTTGTGCTGTGCATCTCTTGTACAAATAAACAGTGTCGTCTACACTATTAAAGTATCTTTACAGTGAATTCACTTCGGATACATTACAGTGTGATTTTTCGATTGTTGCGAGACAATACCATTCACCAACCGGAGGCGCGTGTCAAATGAGTTTCATATTATAATAATATGCGATACTAAAGACCCACAGAACCGAATCATTGTTAATCCATATCCAAAAGATCAAAGCTTGCAATGTACAGAGCTACAAGTTTCCTTAATATTTGTGTATGCGAATTAATTAATATGAAATATTTCGAAAACTAACATGTTTATTGTACTATAGTATGTCCAATGGTTAGGCTCCTTTTTAACCGACTTCAAAAGAGGATGTTCTCAATTTGTTTATATTTTTTTTGTTATATTAATATTGAAAGGTACAAGTAATTTATAGATGGCCCTGTAGCTCAGCTAATACGGACTGTCTGTTGGACGAACCTCAGCTAGGTTAGACATTTGAGTAATAGATATTACTTAGTAGGAATATGTAGTAATAGATATAAACAGATAGAGTTTGTTTTCGGGTCTTGGCTCATAATATTTCGTCTTAGTGCGGAGAAGCGAATATATAAGCGTTATTTTCTAATTTAGTAAGATTGTCATTCAAATAATGTATCATAAAAAAAATCAGTGTGTGTGTCAAGGTATCCATTTATTCTTGTAACCTCATGCTAGCCCGTGCCATCCCACGTCACTCTGTACCATCCTTTAATAAGAATATTACTGAATATACGTGGACCTGTGACCGTTGTTGGCTAAATATATTAGTGATTTTGTGCTTTCGTTGGTATATTAAGCTGCATAATAACATGTATATATAATGTAATGTATACGAATTCCACTAGAAATGGTTACATATACATATTCGTATAGAAGAAAACTTTCTACTTGCATTGGCCAATATTCAGCACTATAGCAACGACGTAGAACATGTTCAAGAATTTAAATAGGAGCAGAGACCAGGGCCAAGTACTACATTACTAAAAGGTGAAAGCTAATATCCATTCTTGCAGTGGGCACTTCAGACCTAATGGATGTAGCGACTTGTGCTATACGCGAGTTCTACGAATAATCGTCGAATAAATGGCTAATGATTCTAGATAAAGATATCTGATAGCTCTTAATAGCTCGTTCGTAATGATACTCCATCCAATCCAACTGCCAAGTGAATGTAATAGCTATAGTCGAAATTCAGTACACCAAAATAGAACAAGATTCATTGTCATTGAGAAAGATTTTTTTTTTTCCTAACGTGGCACATCGTGATTAAGGATGTTTTTGCTCCGTAATTTACTCCAAAAAGGCATTCCTACATAAGATTTGTGGAACAGCTGCTATTTATATCAACCACCAACTAACGAGTGTGTGGACATGTAATGGCAAATGGCCTGCCGTACATTAGACAAGGGGTGTCATTGACGCGATGCCAAGAAAGAGCTCGTTAAACTTCAAATAAATAATGCGTCCCATTTAGTCCTTGTGAGTTATACTGTTATCAACATTTCTTTCATCTAATTTCTTTCTTGATGGACGGTAAGGCTTCTGCTTAGCCTTACAATAGCAACTGCCTGCGTATCCGCTATCCTACCCGAAGTATGAGACGCTCAAGACATTTCGACTTACTCAGATCACCATTATACATCAGCATCAAATATTTATTAGTGCTGTAAATATACCTGCCAAAGTTTTTCGTCGATATCGATCGGACGGCGGCGAAATAGGTTTCAAATATATATCAAGCACGCACTGTGGTCGTTTTCGGTCGACTCATGTCCAATATCGACACGCATCGTCCGGGGAAATGGGAACATTAGTTTCTTATCAAGTAAGCATCGCATTTTGACGAACGAATGGCCGAAGTAAGACGTTGTTGCAAATACACTGGATAGATTTCAATAAATAACCTGGTTTTCAAACGATATAGCAAAACCAATAATTTCATTTCATGATGCTTATTAGCTAGCATCAAATAAAAAAAAATACAATTTTTTTTTAATTTAATTATTAAATTTATTAATTATTATTATTATTATTTAATTTATTAATTAAAATACAAAGTTTATATGTATTTACATATCAGGATAAACCAAGGTATTTAATCCGACTGCATTCAATGCGCACGCGTTATATACATATACATTTATCATTAAAGTTCGAAGATAGTATTTTTTGTATTATTTAAGGATGAAAGTGCAGGAAATCGTCGCATAGAAAAATAAGGTAAATATATGAAGTCGGGTAAAGCATATAAATGATAAACCTTTTAAATATTATTATGGCTAAATCAAACGGACGCTACGATCATTCGCCTTCATATTTATGAGCGAGCGAGTTTATAGAGAGAAGCTACCAATGAAAACTGTTTTAACCCGGCCAAACGGAGATTATATTTCATTCGGACTATAATTTGTGGCAATATTCAACTTCTTTACTATCTCCTCCGGCCAGTTGCCTCCTGTAGGTTTGCCTGATATTACACATTTTTGTTATTAAATAGAACGTTGGTTCAAGTCCAAATTTGATTCGCGTGCATATATGGCCCATAATCATTATAAAAGTATTTGAAATTTAAATAATACATTTCGTTACATGTAAATTCGAGAGATCATATTTTCGCTTTGTTTCTGTGAATTTTACGAGTAAGTGAGAAGTTATATTCATTATTTTCAACGTTAGACTTATGTTTATGTGACAACTGTTATTTCGCATGCATTTTTACGCATATTTCGCATATTACGCATGCGTTCTTAGTGTCGGATGAATGACGAAATAATGATGAAAATGAATGTGTGAACGTTTATAGATAGATATCCAAACTACATGTACGATATTCCAGATTTTTTGGATGTAAGATTAGTACAAAGGTTCTGATTTTATACCGTTTTCGATTAATTGTTTACTCAAGTGTCGTAAACCAAATAATTAATCAGATAGATTGGTTTTAGTTGGGAGAAAGATAGATTTAGATTTTTAGAGAGATGCTTTCTTATGAAATTACTTTGATTACATTGCCATTGTTATACTATGTCCTATGGTACATAAATAGACTAGTGATATATGCCGCTTATTTTGCTGACAGTGAATTTGAGCAATTGGGCTAAAAGCGGTTGAAACTTGTGTAACTTGTTTATAATTAATCACGCAAACCCTTGTATGATGGTTACTGAAAATGTAAATTTCGTGTTTTTAAAATGTTAGGATTATACACTGGTATTATCTCTCATTTTAGTAAATAAATTATGTGTATGTTTAATTTGTGGGAGGGAGGAGGGCGCTATCGTATATCTATAGTGGGTGTATGCCACTGTACATTATGCTCGCCGATTGTAGTAAAATAGATACGTGTAATTAATACTTGCTACTCAATTCTTCTTTCTATGCTGACAAAGCATCAGTGCAGCCTTTTGTGTGACTTATGTCCATGAGCGATCGCGTTACTTACCATCAAATGGCTATTCTGCTCTGTTGTCGGCTTTTGATATAAAAATATTTTAACAAAAAGAACCGACTTCAATTTGAAGAAGGTGAATTTCTTGGTTTTATCTCCTATTTTGCACCCTTAGGACGGAATTTTTTCCTCAAATTTATGTCGGACCAAACGGGACGTATACCTTCTCGAACAACAAAGGAATTTTCTAAACCGGTTAATAAATGACGGAGTTCTGAGGTAACAAATGTAAGAAAACAAAAAAATTACAGATGAATTGTTGCTTTCTCTTTTTTTAAAAAGGTTAATAAAAATCTAGAACATATAGATTATCCATTTGTAATGCAAATAAAATTAAATACACACTGGAAGGACAAAGACCATCGAATTGTGTTGGTATAATAATATATATTCTTATATTTAAATCCATACAAATCCAAAGATATAATTTATGTACAGCATTAGGGTGAAAATAATTTTCAATTCGCTTACTTGATAAGTATTAATGTCGTAGAAATAAATCCACGGGTAGCTTTATCTAACGACCAAACATTTATCTACCCCAAAAGTATCAGTATTGACATTATACACATTATCTAGATAATTGAGTGGGGGCCGACAGATAAGTTTAGCTATCTGAGTAATGGTCTACCTTAAAATTCCTGTTCAAAACGTGGGAAATTGATAAATACTTAAGGTACTGACCGCAGCTTGGCCGGTACAGTAAAAGACCCAGGTTCGAAACGGAGATGGTAATAAATTATAACACATTGGCTTCGACGGCAACGGGGCCACGACTTGTGCAACGACTGAGTTACCTCGCGTACTAAACTGTATATTAATCAAAGGAATGTAAAGTTACATTATTGTCAAACATTGGATGATTTCATGACTTCGCGTTCGGGCATCGTTTACTTTGTTAATATTTATTTGCTTCGGTTTGTTTCTTGTTTGTTTTTATGATCGTTTCTTAACTTTACCTTTACGTTAGTGTCTCGTAACCTGTGTGAGTTTTCCAAGTTCAGCGTTCGTGTTCACGCCGCCTTCTGACCATCGTTGGCTTTTATCTCGACCAATTCCTATACGAAGTATGTGAAAAATTATGAAAATTTGCGAGTGTATAGGAGATAAATAATGACTGCTTTCACGGTAGTGTAAACAGTGTATCAGAGTGAACGATAGCAGCTGAATATAGTTTGTTATCTTTGCTAAAGTTTCTATCACATTACCGCATTGTCTCTTTATTATGTTAACGTTTGTATATATCAGTCTATTTCCTAGCTTCTGATTAAAAAGCCGATATTTACTATCAGTTTGCCTTGTCTGATACAAAAATTATAAACGATGGGCGACATTAAGTATTTTATGGTTGGAGTAAACACACAAACTGGTCATTTCCGAAATGAATAGATGTACTGTAAAAGACACATATTTTGGCAACTATTTTCGTTGATATTATTAATTTCTATTGTATATTGAAATAATGTTGGTATAAATCGATATTTTAGTATAAATATTTTTGTTAAGTGAAGATTTTTAAGGTTTCGTAATTTTTAAGCGCAATTGTTTTAAGGAATTAAGAAGAAGGGGAAACGTTCTACTTTCATATGATTTTTTTTATACCTATAAATTATGAATTTCAAAATTAAATAAATACTTTATATAGTTGTGAAATTAATGAAACTTTTTATCCATCAAAACCGTGTTTCAGAATCTAATCGAATTATATGGTTGGAGGCGCACCAAGGAATGGTAGTTCTTCGGTGAAAAGTTAGGTACCGTAAAAAACTAAAATTATATTATTTTTAATTTACAATCATATATAAAATTATTTGTTGAGTAAAATATGATAACAAACATGGAAGCTGGTTATTTAGTGTGACAAGGATCGAATCGTCTAGAACTAGACCTAATTAGAATAAAAAAAAGACCCCGGTGAAAAGGGAAAATATCAGGTGGTTCTCGTAATAAAGCTTTTTGTGGTGGCGCGTGCAATCGGATTTAAAGCTTAAACGTTCGTCAGGGTTTAATTAAACTTGAGGGAGCTGTTTATTAAAGCTTCAAATGCTCTGATACCCTAAATACTGGGCTGTTTTGACTGGAATGCTGATTTAATACAATGAGCAGCAGCATCTAAAATCGGATGAAGGCAATAAGGGTTAACAATTGTTGAAGGTGAGTAATAAGCTACAGTATAAATTATCTACTACCTGGATGCGCTGGATTTCAGCAAATTTACAATACTAACTGACAACCACAGAAGCCCAGATGTACTTGAATATAAAATAAAAATCAAATAAATTTATTTACCTCTTATAACATTTACAGTGTTGGAGCTACCGTTTGAGCCCATTCATATTGCTTATATTGGGAGGTCCCGCTCTTGTTCTATATATATATATATATATATATATTTAAATCATAATATAGAACATAGAAAACATAAGGTTGCTTTGTGTGTGTGCCCGCACTCGTGTCAATTACCTTTTAAAAGTTTTTCTGTGTCGTTACAACTTCATTGTAACAACTAATCAGTAACATTTCCTAACAGTTTTCTTTCATCCGAAATTTATTAACGCAACACCTAATTGCTGGCTTTCAAACGCTTCTGACTTTGCATAAAATATTCCTTCGCTTAAAATCTACAAGGCCTGGACGATAATGTAGTATATTTAGGACCTAAAAATGTAAATTCTGTGCCTTTTAATATTACACAAAAATTACTGATAAAAGTTTAACATAACATAAGACGAACAAAATTGAATCAGTGCGCAAAAATGTAATTCGGAGCCTCTTACCAGTTTTTCTCAGTGATAAATCACAGAAATGTCAGCGCGACGATAAATTTTATTTGACGGCAGCAGTTTCCCTCGGTTTGTTCGGAAAGGAGTTTCTGTGTGCCTAATGTATCTATTTTTTTACTTTCTTCTCATTTCCTGGCCGACAACGCATCAGTGATACCTTTGGTCTTGCTGATGTCCATGGGCGAC
>DWPT01005507.1:0-12181 GCA_018251895.1 Agathymus mariae mariae
AGGCGTTACTTTGCGGAAATTCATTGTTATTAAATTAGTATTAATTTACTTTGCAACAATCCGCAAGCACAATGTATCATGTTGTATACTTCTATACATGCATAGAACCTCCTTGCCGCCCATAAAGGAAAACATGCAATTATGATAAATAAAAATGTATTCCAACATACATACCGTCACCGACACGTGTTCGCTCCCAAACGGAGCATCATCAGGGTGAGTATAGTCTATGAGCGTTAACACACAAACAAGGACGATAGGCAGGATATATAGCTCCTACAGTAAGTTAATGGCAATGTTGCGTGCCCGATGATTTAGGATGCGGCAAGCATTTAAATATAATATTAAAGTCATCTTCAACAGTCCAAAAACCGAAGTATCATCCCTGAGTACAATGTATTATTCTATATACCTCTAGACATGCTTATCGTCAACTTGGTCATTGTTATCAAATTAGATATATTATACACAAATATCTGGATCTAGGGTACTTATTAAATATCATCCATCGATCCATCCATCCATTCACCAGCGTTTCAAAGACAAGTCTCAACATATGTCTCCTTTTGCACGGATCTGACCGGTACTAAGTCTTTTGAATCCAGTGGATTCTTGAGGCTGTCATTCTACCAGGTCGTAGGGTGTCGTATCTTATTACCAAGACCTCGTCTCCAAGGGTCTTTCTTCTTTAACGATTATCGGTCCTCACACCCCGTCAGTAACGCTGGTTCATCTGTGAACTTCATCAAAGCGGATTCGATCTTGTGGATAGATTCTAAGTTAATTATTTATGCTCTGTGTTTTTTTTGCCAAATTTAAAAGTCTGCATATATTAAAATAATTGTTTTCTAAGCGGTATCTTAAGCGAAACCAAGCTATTTATAAGTGTGCATATTATTATATATATATATACAAAATAATTGATACTGAGTTAACATTTAAGGCGTGTAAAACAATTCTGCAAATAAAATAATAAATTCCTCAGGCTCATTCCTCTCGCCCTCCCTGTGTCTGTTCATCACGGACCCGTTCCTCCTGCGCGACTCGTTGAGCCCCCAGGCCTCGCGACGCGCTGTCACGCGGCACGTCGCGCTGGCCTTCGCCGCTATGGCCCTGTCCGCGCTGCTCGGCTTGGTGTACCTCGTCATGGGCATCGATCTCCACTGGTCTACACGATTGGTGAGTTGTCGACGTGCGTCACTTGAAAAGCGGGAGCAAGAGAAAAAATATCACCCTAAGGGCGTAAATTAGGAGTTGAAACCAAAAAATTCACCAGTCTCAAATCGAAGTTGGGTTTACTTTTTGAAATATTACACGTCACGTGGGGGATTCTGGAGTCGAGGGCTTCCTCGTTGCCCGGGCATTTTACTCAAAGGGATCACCGGCCCCCTGATGCCGATTATGTTATATAGCAACATTTCGCACACCTGCGATTGCGGACTGCAACAGTACAGGTACCCACAGCAGTTGATTCCCTCCGCGACGTCGCTTGCAGGCGTTCCGTTGGTGTCGGTCGGTTGAATCCATCAGTGTGAAGTCATCGCCAGTATTCGCCATCGTCCAGTCCACTGGCACGCTGCTGGGATGGGCAATAGCTGTCACGCCGGAAGTTGCTAAGTAAGAATCCCATCTCTGATTACCTTCTCACATGGTCTCTCCCTCTCCTTTTCTATCTCACTCACACATCGTGTTAAGACCGTTATTATCATACCGTTCTTAAGAGTTCGTATAATCACACACAATGTTGCGCTAAGGTTGTCTGTGTTGTACATAGAATGGACAAACACAAATCGTACGTACACAATGTCGACGAACGCGATCAAAAATTCAATTGCGTTTTAATTAACAAGGGTTCATTGTGTTACCTGTTTGTACTTCAGGACCGATCAGTCACTCCGGGGGATTATCGTTCACGTTGAATAAACGCCTCGTGGTTCATCATCACGACCCGTATTGTCCCACTGTTGGGCTAGAATCACCTCTCACAGTGCGAGGGGTTAAGACCAGGCCACCACGCTGGCCAAGAGTTAATTTACAGATTTAAAACACCTTTGGGAACGTGATGTACAACTCTCACGTGTACAGGTTTCATAGCGATGTCCCCCTTCACCCAAGCAAGTGATAGTTAATTTGTAATACGCATGTAATTTGAAAAATTAGAAGTGCGTGCAGGATGTTAAAACGAATCTCCAGAATTCTATCATAACCCATTAAAATACAGGTTATATATTTGTTTTTTTTTTTCCAGATACCGCCACAACACCCGTGCCAATACGTTAGTAGCGATCTTGCGCGCATCACTAGTGTTTTACTGTTTCAAACACGCGCAAGAGTACATCCCTAACCGCAGAGTTCCGTTCTACGCGACGCACTTCGCGCTCAACCTGATCAGACCTTACGTATTCCTGAGGCTCGTGCCGATGGTGGCGATGGCTGCGCATATACAGCGGCCGGCGAAGAAGCAGTCGAGAACCGCTCCCGCCGTCGCCGTCGCGCAGCTGGCGACATCTGGCGGCGGCAAGAGGGAGTGACGAGTTTGTATTTACCGTCGATTCGATCTGAACATGTACCAGTGACAATAACAAGAAAGATCGCTCGTCTGAACACCGACGGCCTTCGGTGACCTTCGGTTATCTTCGTGTTCGCGTTGGCGTCGTGTTCACGGAGGTAGGGTCGTGCTAGAGAAGTTTGTAGTGAACCGAAGGATACTTGCCGTTTGTCTTTTTTCGGGTTTTAATATATCATTGTTGTACTTCGATGTTTTCGGTTGTCGTGAGGTCGGCGGACCGAGAATGTATAACGCGAGTTCGTTTTCGTATCATCGATGGTACGGGTGTAGTAAGTTTTAATTAATGAAATGATTAGCGACATAGCGGTCAAGATATTAGAAAAATATTTTTAATGCGTAAAATATCCTTTTAAACACCGTGATAAAGCTCTCATGGAGGTATGTTTAATGGTCTCGAAGATGGGTGAAATACTATTCCGCACTTGGCTGCGCGTTGGACGGTGGCCTTATGTCCTCTCAGAGGAAATCAGTAAGCGGGAAAATTATGAGATGACAAATGCGTGAAGAAATATACAGAGAATTTATATTAAACAAAACCATTTGAATTTATTTATAATTATCTTACTCTGACTTTAAAACTTTGGTTATTGTCTTTAAAATTGCCGTTGGTGTACGTTCTGAGAAAATTGAAACAATGAAATCGAAGTCAAAACGCACGCCTTACAACACGAAGTTCAGTTAGTTTACTTAATATTGCATTATTAAAAAATGAACAGTTTAAATTTAGAACTGCAATTAATTTCTTATAAGTAAGAAATCCATAAAAAAGTTACGTGTTTGTTGTGGAAAGGAACGGTTGAATAGACCCATTATTATATAAATATCTTCAGTATTGTTTATTTTAACATTTAGAAGTATTCAAACAAAAAAAAATTGGATATCTTCAATCAACTTCATATTTTACATCCGATTATTTCGTTTACAGACACGGATATGAATTACTTGATCGTTTTACTTATGCAATTATAATATCGTAGTAGACATTGTAATGACATATTGTCATTGTACGACGATAAATATAATTCGCGCCATATTTATGAGGTGTTTCTAAATATTCAAACTTTGTAGTTGTTAGCTCTGCTTGCATAGGGTTGGTAACCAAGTCCGTTATTTCGCATGACCTCATATTAAGTTGGTTTTCTTACAAATTTCTTATTATTAATGTTTGATAACACCTTAATAAATCACTTTTGAATTATTGTTGAACAACTGTAATGCCGTCAATCATCTTTACGTTAAAAGTTATGGATCATAGTTAAATATGTTGTGCATTTTTTACTTTAACTCATACTGACAGCCAGCCCTCGCGTCGGTTCGGGACCTTCGTTTTTACGTTCATAAACAGTATCACAACCAAAGTATTTGTTGTTCAGTTATTAGGTACGTGTACATTGTTCCTCATGCCGTACACCTCAATCTCCCTTGCTTATCACTCGGTAATATCAGCAAAGGAACAAGTGCCGTGTTTTTGAGATAATCGCATGGAGGCAGAGAAATCATTTGTTTCATATTACAGTGTTTATGGTTATGACCATCCGCAATAATGTATCTTTCAAATGTCAAAGATTTTTTACTATTACTTTCCGCATATACATAAACACACAAATTCGCAGTCTCATAATTATACGATAGGTTTAAAATTAAATTTAAAAAATTGTGGAAACAATTTAAATGTTCATAGAGATCACGGAAATGTCGTTTAAAAATAAAGAAGCACGCCTTCTGTTGTAACGCTATTTAAATAAATAATGTGATTTTTAATGTACTAGTTAATCTATGCTACGTCGGTTAAACCACGTACCTGTTTAGTGAACATAAACTGATGATGTTAGTGAAAATATCCTCATGTTAAGGGTCATTGCTGTTGAATAATTGTTTTGACACAATATTGTGCAGGCACGTCTAAAGTATTTAATAACGTGTTCGGTTGGAAGTGAGCGAAAACCACGTTAAAATGTTTATTATGTTCCTAATATACAGACAGCTTAGTTTGACAGTTTGTTGACTAACGCGTGTTAAACTCGCCGTGACCGCGATCGCTGTCGGTGTGACCACGGTCTACGTAACAGTAGTCGTAATACGATATTTATCTGTAATAGGTGTCGTGGTTCAATTCAAAGTAACAGGTAGTGTAATAGGTAGTATTATATTCCCAGTACGTAGGTACCCGTGTGGTGTCGGGTGAGAATAGCACCATCCTCGTCTCGGGGTGTCGTAGAAGGCGACTGACGGGACAGTTCCGGGAGATGGGCAGCAGCGTCTTCTGGAGTATTCTTTTTTTGTTTTTTTAATATATTTTTTATGGATTTTTTTTTCTATAAATCCATGGTCAGGATACAATTTATCTGGCCATTATTCGATGGGATGGGTAACGGCGTCTCCTAATTTTTTTCTTTAACTAAAATTGTTATTTTGTTGAGATTGTGCTTTAGATTTTTTGCCGCTAATTTTTATAATTTCAATTCTATTAAAATTATAAATTAAATTTTTTATATGAATACTATACATTTCTGTATTAATTTTTCCATTTAATAAATATTTTTTGTTTGTATTTCGAATTGTTGCAAATTCTTGAGTACTTTCAATTGTGTTTATTCTGGTAACATAATAATTTATAATTATAACTGCATTTCCCTTTTATTATTTTTTTCACTGACCTACTGCGATCACCGACTCGCTCTAGCCAGCGCTGGTGATTACGGCTCCTCGGTACCAGAGGCCTAGCTCCAGTGTCGTATCTACTGGACGGGAACAGGTACCAGGGTGGTAGATCCCGCGGTGCCGGGGTTCGACTGGGTCGTTGCCACCGTCACTCTCCCGTCGAGCTCCATGTGCTCTGAGGGCGGTGATAGCCAGGTCACTGTAAGCACACGGAGGTTCCAGCTGAGACTCCAAAAGTGGCAGTTCAAAGCATACAGTTCACTTGATTATCCTTAAGCGTTCGGCACGGGGATCCCCATGGGGCTAAAGTGTACTGCCTTCTTGAGCTTAATATATGAAACTTGCGATTTGCGTCAGCTGTCACTGTCATAATGAAGAGTTTAGTCGTTAGTTATCAGTATTCAGTACACCAATGACAGCGCTAGTTTTAATACAGTTATTATTGCTCCATCGGTGTGACATAATATCTTCGAGCCATGGGTCACTTTATAGCAGTCGTTAAGTTTGGGAGACGTGCTTTGTCGGCTTGAAAACTTCTGACACACGAGCGACCCCTACAAAGTAATGGATGAACAAAATATGGGGACAACTGACCAGTCTAACAACCATTGATCACTGAACTGCTTTATGTCACTTTTAAAGCAGAAATCTGCTGAAAGAAGTGTTGCACCAGATTAAGAGCATGATTATTTTGCCTTCTACCCAACGGGGTATAAGGCATGAATCGTACTAGGTTCTACTTATTAACTCGTAATATTTTTTTGTAAGTAGAACCTAATTCGCCTCACCTGGGGAGCGGCCTCACCACACCAGCTTCTATCGGGCCGTTTGCGTTTCGGTCCGAGTATAGCCAACGCTTCAACCGTTACAGGTTTGTCAACTGTTTTGAAATGAATGATCATATTCAAGCAAACTGGGATTTTAAAAGTTTGAATATAGTTTTCGAGCGTGGAGAAAGTATGTCTGAAAAGTTTTAGCGAGTTTTATGAAGTAAAACTAATTAGAAACTTCTGAGAGTATGAGAAATTAAATTCTACATTGACTTTAACAGCGAAAATACCTGTGATCATTTTTAAACGTGATAAACACCTATTAACTATCTATTGGCCGGATTTTATTTATTGGATGTCGGCAACCCTATAAGATGCTTGTAGTGGTGTACTTGGGTTTCAAATACGCTGACATATTGGGGTGTGCGATTGGCGGTGGTGACGGTAGTAATCCATTCATGATTGGATGGCATGAGCGCGTACACCTGCGTGAAGCTTCCCAGGTATAATAAGTTATATCGGGGCACACGTGCCCACGTTGATTGATGCCGTTATCGGACTTTGATCGTGACTACAATCGTCCATCACATCAATGATGGTGTGGGCATGTTCGAACCAAATTATCTCTTTAAACTTATTAGTATTTATTTATTTGCCGTAATTAATTATTCAACCAAGCGGTTAAAAAGCGAAATATTTTTTTTATTTTAATGTACTGAAAAAATCCGGCGTCATTCCATAAGCTTCTCGGGTTCAAATGAGAAATGTCAAATTGTCACCTGTGCATTGGAAATAAATTCATCGCTGGTTTCAAAGATACACTGTAGTGATAAATTGTCAGTCGGCCCACAGTCGAGGATCCCTCTCTTAATATTCGTGTAGTTACTAAATAGACCGTCTTATTGCACAAGAATAAGAGAAAAAAATATTGGCTAATATTTTTTTATTGATACTCCAACTTTGAACGTGATCGTTGGAAAAGGATTGTCAAATTATTGACGTTTGGGATTGATTGATTGATTGATTGCATAACGTTTTTAAAACGATGTTTATACGACCCTGTGTGCAGAATGTCCGCGATCTTAATATTAGAAATAATGCTTTGTTTAAAGAAACTCTTAAATTGTCGTTGGTTTTGCATTTAAATCCCGCAACTGGGAATTTTGGAAACAATAAAATAAAATTTGAAAAAACTAATATTGAATGTACACGTAACATTTGGGTGTAGTTGACACATTGATGAAATAAACTTAAAATAGGATACGAATGTCAGTATTATTTTTTAATATTATTAAAACCATCAATTGTTCATTTCAGTGTGTGTCATAATATTTCACGATAATCAAAATACTTTAGTTTTAGTTCGCGTTTTTTTAGATGGAGCTTTATTAAATAGAATTTTAAGAAAATGATGATACAGGGTGATTTTGATAATACGGGAGAAGGACTGATTAGATAGCGTTTTTTTATTCGCTTTTCTTAGTTGCTTAGCAACTGAAATAGACCCATACATCTACACATACAATGGAACGTATTTATCTGAAGTCAATAATATAATTGTTACCACAACGCATATAACTCACTAGCAAAATGGATACTTTTTAGAATACTCGATAAAAAGTAAATAAACAGCCTATACACACGCCTATATAATTTTGTGTTAAGCTAACTTTGGACATAGATAATTGAACTTTGGATTAAGTCACATTGCCGGTAAGCTATATTGCTACCGAGTCATTTTGTGACTGAGTCAAGTCGTAAAGTTTTTACTAAGGTTAACGTTGTAAGTATAAACAGATGGAGTCTAAATAACGACAAATGCACGCTGAGGAAAATTTAATTGAGAGTAGGGATATTTTGTGAACTTTGATCAATGAACTATTTGAATTCAATAATATTTGCTCGGGAAGCCCGGATTCATTTCGTTTTTACATTTAACGAAGCTTATGTTTAAGTTAAGTTGTTGTAGTTATGACCGTCTTAGTTTTAATTGGTCTATATGTCTAGAACTGTGCTCAACGTACGTATGCTCACGTACAGAAGTACGTGAGGTTACACGACATAGATGTTGCGTTGCGTTATCACACCGCTATCGTTTCGACGCATCGTGCGTCACACGACCATACCGTTGTTTCAATGCAACACCACTGCAGAAACTGGAGTGGGAGTCCAACTCAATGTTGGATGTGTCCAGTCTATACTGTTAAATGGCACCAATTTTTTACTATAAACAAGTACTACTGCAGTGCGTCTATTGCGTTGTATTGTTTTGTCACTTGCTGCTTTGTCTAGAACTCTTGTGCGTTGCGTTGCTTCGCCTTATATCGTATAGCGAGACACTGATTGATTCAAAACGGTGCAATGTCAACGCTTAGCGGCAAAATATCGTGTGGCCTCGTTCTAACTTAGTTTTATGTATTTACTTACAATTGCAATATAAAATTGTGGCGTCAGTTCTGATGGTATACAAATATACTGGCTTGTTTTATGAAGTGGTAATATCCATTAGTAGCTTCTTGCCAACTTGAGAATAGCCTTGGTTCTGCTCAGAGCCCACAAGCCAGAGCGTTGGACGATTACTCATGCTACATTTATTCATTGTAACATTGTGAATACGTTTGATACGTCAAGTATGAGATTATCAAATCGGTCTTAAATACACAGTCAGCGTCAAAAGTAGGTCAATATCAAAATATCAATAGCAGTCGACGAACTGTTTCAGAAACAACATAACATAGCTTGATAGTGTTGCATGTACACGTAAATAAATAATTGTTTATATACAATCAATCGGTACAAGCAGAGAAAACACTTAAGTATTCCATCGGTATTAATCTTGAAACACACACAAGTAACACGCACACATACAAAAAATGCTTCCAACAATACACTATGAAACTTGTTTGCATTAATACACTATGAAGTTCAGTTGTATACATCCAAACACTATCAAGTTTGATTCCATTCTACATTATGAAGTCTGATTGTGCCGATTTACTGAGAAAAATATGTACAGTTATTATCGTCATTGGTTGTGCGCCCCACAAAGGAATGAAATAGTTTGTCCACGTTGGTGTTCTCGGCTACTCATGATGTGGGAGTTTTCAAGAGATTGAATGGGTTTTTATAAGTTAGTGCGTTCAAAATCTTCATCGTTCATCTTCTAAGACTTCACCACCACTTACCATCTGGTGGCATTGTTGTCAAGCATTAACTTATTTTTATGTAAAAACAAAATAATAAGTCGTTCTGACTGTGTAGTTTGTATTGCGATTGTAATTCCCTGAAAATGATCGAAGTGTAGAATTTAGTTCGATGTAATAATTATCTTTTTATTTGCTCAATTATTACTTGTGCCTTGTGGATGATTCATATATGATGGCGGGAATGAAATATTTCAATACTTTCTATGTAGAACCACGTGAATAATGTCGACTAAATACCAATTTGTCCACTTGACATAATATGAGCAATAATAACGCTTTAAAGCTCGAATGAACCCCGTTGAATATATCATTAAGCGAGCCAAATTAATCTTAAGATCTGTAGAAGTTTTAATAGAGTAACTTTGCTGTCGTATGAAATATAGCAATCCTAAAACAAAGAATTTTAATATCCCCTGTACAACAACTCAACAATACACAGTAGAATATATTCGTTTATAGCAACTCAAATAATACATATGAGTGGAATATCTGTCCAAAGTATTATAAAATCCACACGGCATAACAACTATATTGTAATGTTATTTTAACACTTGATCTTTTAATGTTTTTTGATATGTACTAACATTAATGTTTATTTGAATTAAAGCTTTCTAGCAAATATTGGATTTTTATATTCGTTTTTATAATGTCTACTGAGTATGTAAGTGTGAAGAAGCAGTGATTGATGTTGGTTTCATGCACGGGAAACTCGAACTCGAATTATGTATGCACCTGTCATTTTTCAAATTATATGCGTATTACAATTCAACAATTACTTGCTTCGATGAAGGGGAACATCTTGGAGAAACTAAATATTTGAGAGGTTTAAGTAATGTTCTCAAAGGTGTTTGCAGTCTGACAATCAGCTCTTGGCCAGTGCGGCGGCCAATGGTCATAAGCTGTCATTATGAAGGGAAACCTGAGCTCAGTGGTGGGATAACTGTGGTATGTAATGATGATACATGCAATGATGATGATGATAAGAGATGAAGTATCAAATAATTAATACACGTCTCTGAGTCGTTATCTCCACTGAATTTTTTTGAAACAAACACGTTTTATGATTATTTTCTTAAATACAAAAATAACGTAAATTTAGCATAATGAGCATTGTACGTTATGAATTTTTCATGAGTCTATTTTAAATAATTTAAAAGATGTGTATATAAATGAGTATTTTTTCGTACAATTTGCATTACAAAATGGGTTCTTTACAATATGGAGTTTACTACCGGCTAAATATGGCAGTTCGCACTTTAATATGACGTTTTGGGCCATTTCGATGCGTTAAATGATCATTGACAATAATTTTGAACGCTCTGTATAAACTTTTTACATTGTAGTTGGTGTTATAAGGAAGTTCTTACGAAGGTTGGATTACAAATAAAAACAATTTAATAATAGGTTTATATTCATGATAATAAGCATTTTGCCAGTAGCATATACTCTTATTCGTATAGGTGGATAGTGGTCCAGAACTAATAACGTGTATAAGCACGTTTTTGATTATAATTATTTATTTATTGTTATAACAACGAGGTGTCATATAAAAGGCAAACTTAATGCCAAAAGTATTTTCTATCAGCCAACCTTTGGGCAAATCATAGAGGGGATGTAGAAAATTATGTGTTAATAGACATTCTAGAGGCCCCTGCGACTTTAGTCGAGTTAAACATTTAGTTATGCATCATTAGATTTGCTGATTTTCATTAAGTTCGGTCAAGCCTTGCTGGAGTTATTACAGGACGTACAGACAGACAAAGATTTTCAAAATGCTCAAATTGATGTAAGTGCGTCATAAAACGAATATTAATCATGAATTTTGACAAAACAATGGAATGTACAAACAGGTCAAAACTACAAACATATACCCCATAGCTCAGTTGGTAGTGACCCTGCCTGCCGAGCGAGGAGTCCCGGGTTCAATTTTCGGCCGGGGCAGACATTTATGTGACAGATGAATGTTTGTTCTCAGGTCGTGGGTGTTGGATATGTCATATCTGTGTATGTCCATGCCGCCAGCAACACAGTGCGGGGTGTGAGTGTGTAAACGTTTAATGTTTATGTTTATATAATAGTGTAAAATCTTTAGAAAAAAGTAATAATATTTGTCTAATTTGACATAGAAAATGAAACATTAGAAAACGGGAGAGGAGCAGACAAATTTGATGATAGGTAAGTGTTCGTCATACAAGTGATACATAAAGAGATAAGTTTACGCCTAAGAAGGACGCAATAATGTTCGCTAATCAACTCTATACCACGAAGGTAGACACGTAAAAACATTACAATAAAATCAAAAATATCCCGTTTCTAATGTGGTCTACCCCGTAGCGTAGCCCTCGTTATGCACTGTAAAGGTGTGTGTTCGCGTGAGCGATTAATTTTTAGTCGTGTTCCAATTATAATTTTATTTAAGCTGATCCTATAATGGACTACTTGATTTACAAGTCAAGTTAAAGTAAACTGTAGTTTGAAAGCCGATATCATGATATACATATAATAAAATTCTAACTGATCGTTTTTTGTACATGAGTGATGTATGAGAAATAAGCATTATTAGGGGTCTTTATTAATGCAATACAACACAAAACAATAGTTGTTAGAATTTTTGTTTGTTTGTCTGTGCGCGCTAATCTCAGAAACGGCTTAACAAATTTCGTTCTGGTTTTCACTTATATATCCCAGTAAGAATCATTCAACACTTAAAGTTTGCTTTATTGCAGACCGTTCATAAATAAAAAAGGCATTTAGAAAAAAGTTAAGACTGCTCCATCTGTTATCTCGTAACAATAATGAACAGTACTTTAATTATGTTTGTTGGAAACTTCTTGATTTTTCGTTTGTCGTCGTTTTAAAGCACACGGAAAAACGAAGATTACTGAGAGAAGAGAGAGAGAGAGAGAGCAATAAACTAGACGATCAATAGCAGTACTACGTACTGGAAGATACACAATACAGTGAGTGGTAGTACT